>JAOTRH010000013.1:9479665-9494673 GCA_034768845.1 Heliamphora exappendiculata | reverse complement strand
TTACTGTTGGTGGTAGGAGTGATTGAATTTAATTGCATCTACGAGCTCAACCTTTGATGAAAGATACTTTTTTATGTATAAATTTTCAAGTTTGATCATGTTTACAATTGATGTTACTCCCACTCATTTTCTTTATTTTCTTCTTCTTCTAGAATTTCTTGATTACCATGACAGGACTTACAAAACGTTAGCGACTAAACCCATTAACAAAAAGATCAAATGGCCTTACTACAAGGACCTTATTCTGATGTTCATAGATAATAGACGGTCAGTTTCTCGGATTTATTCTTTATTACTAGATTTTTTGGAGTTTTTATTTACTCACTAAATGAATTTAGTTTATAAGATTTTGAATGATTTATGTATGCATAAGCAATTGATAATTTATTCCCAAACTAAACTGATTTTGAATGGTTAATCATTCTAAGATGATATGTAAATTATATTGTGGTCATAAATTCCATTTTCAGCTGCCAATTTTTTTTTTCATTGTTCATATCTCCTAAGAAAGATTAAATCCATCTCTTGCACTTTTTGCCTCTCTTTTACATGTTTGCATTTTTTGTTGCTGTATGGAGACGTGGGTCATTACTCATAAGTTCTAAATTACCATCAATTAGTCCTTATAATCTTATTTTGAAATGAAAAATTGGAGTTTCTATGTTAAGAGCGGAGAGATCATAGGGGTTAATGACAGGGTCAAAAACCATGTAGAAATGAGGTAGCACTTGATTTTATTTTGGTGTTTGGTTCCATTTTAGGACTCAAGTTAAATTCGATTTGTTGATTTTGATTTTTAATAATAGTTGTTTTATCGATATTTATTGAGAAGTTAAGTGCATTAAAATTATTTAAACATGCCATTTCTCCTTCTATTTTATTTCTCTCATATAGATTTATGATGTTGAAAACAAATTTCAGAGTTATAGATATAGAGAAAACAATGGATTTAGCTTTTCATCTCTCCCTCAATCATTTGTTTTGTAAACTTCTAAAACATAATTGTTAGCTAATGCGTTAATCATTGATAACTTTGAATCATGAGAGAGAATTTTTAAGGTTTGGTTCCTTCACTTTCCCTCCACCCTCCCCTCCAACACATACAGATTTTCGAGTGCCTTTTGGGTGCTCACTCCATTTGAGTCCCTGCGCAAAATTATAACCAACGTTTGAACTCAGTTGGGTTTAATTGGAATTTGTCATTGTTGTCTTCATTTTTATTGCTTTCATTTTGTAAATGAAAAAAGGTTTTGAGAAGTACTTATAGGCATGTGTTATACCTAAGCAATATTTAGTTACTATGTGAAGTTGTATGAGTTAACAAACTTTTATTTACTACAATAAGGATCCTATTCTGATGCTCACGGATAATAGATGGTTAATTTTTAGGATTTGTTCTTTATTACTAGAATTTTTGGAGCTTTTATTTACTCACGACTCTAAATGAATTTAGCTTATAAGATTTTGAATGATTTATGTATGCATAAGCAATTGATAAATTCTTTCCAAACCAAACTGATTTTGAATGGTTAATCATTCTAAGATGATATGCGAATTATAATGTGGTCAAAAATTCCATTTTCAGCTGCCAAATTTTCCTTTCATTGTTTATCTCTCTTAAGAAAGATTAAATCCATCTATTGCACTTTTTGCCTCTCTTTTACATGTTTGCATTTTTTATTGTTGTATGGAGGCATGGGTCATAACTCATAAGTTCTAAATTACCATCAATTAGTTTTTATATTCTTAGTTCAAAGAAAGGTGCTTGCACCCCAATTGTCATATTTGTTCTTCTGATTTAACTATAAGTGTTCTCTCTCTCTCTCTCTCTCTCTCTCTCTCTCTCTCTCTCTTTGTACGTGTGTGTGGGACTCTTAGACATATGAATCTATTTGTTACTAACTTGATATGCGTAATATCTATGTAGGCGCATAGAGATAATGTGCGATGCAGGAAAATAATTAATATAATTTCTACAGCTTTGGGGCATTGTAAGTTTTTTCTCCCTTTTTTAGTTTAACTCTTCTTCATTGTTTTAATTGTTCGGTTCAATTATTTGTTTATTATTTTGGGGTGATATTTACTCATTTATGTAGTGAAGTTTCAACTAAAATACTTATTATTTTTTGATTTTTTTTGAAAATATAAGCTACTTAGGCTCTCTGATCATAGATAATATCACACAATGCACTTTTATTCTGAAACTTGCTTGACAAGTGACTTTTGGAAGAAAGAACATAGGCCTCATTCTCTTGGTTGAGAATTTTCAAAATTTTTACTTGCACATAAAAGTCACAGAGAAACTTCATATTTAAGTTGACGTAAGATATGAATAATCTTTAACAAGTTTTGACTACGCTTGATCCTATAAAATGGTATTTTTGTTTTTGAAGGTGGTTCAATTCCCACTCAAGATACCTCTCTCTCTACAACGTTTGTCCTATAAAGGCATTTTTAATTAATTTATTGTATAAATGGTCCGATGGCTAAACTCTTGTGGACTCTTTACTAAGTATTAGTAATCGATTTGGGATAATATTGTTAGGCCCTCAAATCAAGTAATGAAATGAGCATATCGAAAGTTTAAATATTTTTGTCTCTACTATATGATTCAATCTTGATATTTTTTCTTCTTTCGGTTGATATTCAAGATCAGATTAATGAAACCTATGGTGATGTTAGCAAGATGAGGGTGAGTTTATTGAAAGGGAGCATCATTTGATCATTTATTTGCTGGAGTTGACTTCATCATACACGTATAGGCCCATTTTTTCATGTTCTATTTTTTTTTATCATTTACTGCTAATTTGGCATTTGGAATTCGGCAAGCATTTCTTTGTTTGATGATGGAATTTTTTATTTTCATGTTTGTTGGGAAGTATTTGTACATGATGTATGTGCCTCATCGATCAGTAAGTTTAAATTTTAGGATATGAATGTCAAGGGTTGTGTTTGCATGTGGTTGTGAATGACACTCCAAGTTTGAGAGTGTGGGTGTTAAGGACGTAGAGATGTTTAAGAATCTCTAAATACTTTATTCTTTTGTTCTATGTAAGGCATCGCAAATTGGGGTTGTTCTTATGCTTTTTCTTTCTTGTTTTTGTTTTTTTGGAAACTAACCTAATGAGCACAAGTTTTTACACTTTTTTTAAACACATTTCTTTTTTGTTGGTAAGAGTTTCTTTGGTTGTGAGACAGTTGTGAATCACCATTGTAGATTTTTTTAGCTATTCTATATTTTTTTAAGAATTGTTGATTGTATAGAAATTTTTTTTTGGTTCATTGTAATTTTCTAGAATAATAACAAGTTGAATAGAGCTTTGAGATTTGGATATGTAAGTCTTGGGTAGATAAAATAATTGCTACAAGGGTTGATTTATGTTTTCTAATTTTGGTAGTTTGATGTTATTGGCATTGGTGGAACTCATTTTTTTATGACATTTACGATTTGCATTGCTAGACAGCATATCATGATAGAAAACAATAACATTTGTTCGGAAGGAAGGAGATTACTTGAGCTTCCTTTGTTGACTTTTTTTGCTTGGATTGATTTTATTGATCTTTATTTTTGTTCCACCAACATAAAGATTGTGTTTTCTATAGTGGCAAGTTTTACGTTATGCAAATACTAAGTACTTTTTACCTAATTCTTTTTTGGCAATATTTTTCATTGTTAAGGAATTCACCCCTTTAAATTGGTTTACTTAAATTTTAGTTAAAATTGCTAATGTTTTACTTAAATTTCATTGTTAGGTATCTTAGAGTGTTACTTTAATTGAAAAAAAATCCCTTGAATTCTTAGCTCTTGATATCCATATTCTCTTATCTTTCTCGTGATTTATAATTAGGACCATATTGCCTTGAAAAGGCAATGTGTTAAACAGGAAATTTACATGCAATAGTATGAGATCTAATGTAGTCTCCACTTGCATATTATTTTTTCAAATTTTAAATCATTTAGTTCAAGTTCATTTTTTAAAATTTAAATTACGTTATTGTTGGATTAGAGGGTAAGAATATGTTATTAATTCATCTGCATTCTTTAATTTTTGTGTGTTTGTGTATGTTTGAAGGTTTGCTTTTTGTATGAGTTGATTCGTTAAGAAAGGACATAAACTTTGTATGAATGCTAGAAAATGCCAAAAAAATGCAGATATTGTGATTGTTGCATTAATGACAATATATTGATTCTTTTTTGGACAGTTTATTTTATATTGAAAAATGCTTATTTGGAGATTTGGAAAAGTTAGCTATTCGTTCAAAATTCATCTCTTTGTTTCTTTTCTCTTTCTGTCAAGAAATGGATAAGAAACTTATGAAAACAAAATTTAATTATTCAGAATTACTAAGTTTTTTTTTTTGTTTATATTATTGATTTGAAATTGAAGATCTTTAAATGTATGCGCGAGAAGTTAAGATGATTTTAATTGAATTGTGATTTTATTGTTGGAATTCAGGCCGACCATGTGTATATTGTGTTACTTTATTTTATTATAGGTTATTTCATAAACGGTCAAACCGTGGTATTATTCAGAGGAAATTTTGTCAATTTTTAAAAAAAAAAATTGAATATTTAGAATAAAAATAATTATCTATGTATTGTACTTTTTTTTTCATTTAGTGTTAATTAGTATGCATAATTCATAGTAATAGAAAATTTTAAATAAATTATTAAAATGTACGAATAATTTTTTTTTAAAAAATACTAGTTGTCTTTAGGCCATGGCAATATCTAATTATCTGTACAAGACAGAACCGAAACACGTGGGGCGGGAAAATGTCGTCCTTCCTATAAAAAACTCAAACAAGATGAACCCGGAAAAGTAAAGTTCGGCAGTTCCGGTAGCCGGTCAAAGGGAGGTGAAATTGCCCCCGTTTTGAAGGAAATATGATAAAAAGAGAAACTTAATTATTAATAGCTGTAAAACATCCCAAAGAGAGACATTTTTATTTTGAAGCCAATCAACCACCCACCATAATCAAATCATGGTTTTAAATCTCAATATCAGTATCAATATCATATACGATTATATATTAATATATATAAATATTATTAATCAATACATTAATAAATATTAATATTAAACACTTAAAATCTAAATATGTATCAATTACCATTATCCATGTGGAGGGTAAAAAATTAATAAATTGATTAAACATAACCAAATACCTTAGTTATGATGAACTAAAGATGACAAAATAAGACTAGAGTCATATTTTTCTTTATGTATAATAATCCTCAACTATAGCCATAGTTTGAACTAACTTTTATTTAGAATATTTTATTTCATTTTTCAAAGACTTAATTGACTTGAGAATTAAAGGATTTTCCGTTGGCCGCCCGTTCAAAGTTTATTTTGTAGGTATCCACCTAAAAGAGTAAGTGGGATTCGATTGTCTTCTCGTTTTTTATTATCATTTGAAAAACAATTACTTTTTGAGTTTTTTCAATATATAATTGTCTATATATATATATATATAAATAAATAAAAGTAATTGATTAGTCATTATATCGTCCTCGTCAAACTCCGTCCTTGTTTGTTCATTTTCCCATTTTGTTTAAATATCATCATCAAACCCCTTCCTTGTTCATTCCTTTTTTCCATTTTCCTTTTCCCCTTTGCATTTTTTGAGTTCTAGTTATTATTAATTTCAGGAATCTGTTGTTTCTGATGGCCTAATTTAAGGAGACGCATTAAAAGTGCCTCAGCACGGGCACGATGCCTCGCTATCCGCGCTTTGGTCCTCAACCCAGAATTGGTTGATCCTTCTTCCTTCTGAGGGGTTTCAGAGGTCTCATTTCCACACCAATGGATTATGGATGTGTCGGTGTATATGCATAATCTTCTGATATCATCTATATATGTTACTTGTCTAAATAGATGAAGATTTGTGTATAGAATCATCAGGATGATTGTGTATCTGATGATGATGTTGATGATGATGCAGGTTTTTTGAACCATGTTGTAAAACTACTAATCAATCCTCGTTTGTTTCACGCCAGTTAATCTGCAATTTCGAAAAGAAATTGCAGAGATATACAAGCACATTTACGTTTGTTTCACACCAGTTTAGCCTCCGAATTAGGGAATGCTGACGTGCATAGCTCGTTCGAAGGAAACAGGCGATGAATCGCTTAATCAACCTCAAGAAGACGACGACCACCATGGCTCGCCAACTACTAAGCAAGCCATCAAATCTCTCACATCTCAGGCAATTCATCTATCCTCTCTCTCTGAGTTTTAAATCGCGGTATCAGTATCACATATAAGTGATATGGTCATATATAATCGATATGAACTGTTTCAATCGATACATTGATGAATATCAGTATTAAACAGTGTAGAATTTTGATATATATTAACTGATACGATTACACCAGAGTGAATTTCCGAATCTTCCTTGCTTTCTCTGTCTCTGTATATATATGTTTATATAGGTTGTTAGTGTTAGGTTTTGCAGATCAAGGATATGGCATTGAAGGCATCGGGGACGTATCGGAACTGTAATCCATGTACAGGGCCAACGACTCAGCAGCACCAACAGAAGGGCTACGTCGAGGCGGATTCGGCCTCGGTATCGGCGTCGGAAAGATTCCGGTGGTCGTACCGCCGGACCGGGAGCTCGAACTCGAGTTCGACGGCGTCAAGGCAGTGGGGGAAGGAAATGGAGGCAAGGCTTAAGGGAATCTCGAACGGCGAGGGGACGCCGGTGTCGGCGAGCGGGCGCCGGGTCGACCCGATCGTGTTCGTGGAGGAGAACGAGCCCAAGGTGTGGGTCGCCCAGGTGGAGCCCGGGGTTCTCATCACCTTCGTATCGATGCCACGTGGCGGAAACGATCTCAAGCGCATTCGGTTTAGGTACTGAAACTGCTCTCTGATTGTGTTTGGGCGGTTCTGATTTGCCATGTTTCTAAGACGTGCCAGCCCTAAAGTTTTAATTGGTTGAATTAACGTGTCATTTTCGTGAGCAGGGCGGCTAATGGCTTTGGGATGTTTGGCTAAATTTTTAATTTTTTATTATTAATTTTAATTATAAATTATAATTTTTTAAATATTTATAATTTTTATTATAAATTTTAATTATTATTTTTTCTATTTCAGTTATAAGTTATAATTATTACTAAACACTCACAATTTCTGCTACAGATTACAATTTATAACCTACCAATTCCAAACATTCTCTTTGCCTTTTTTTTGGTTCCTTTTTAATAAATAAAATAGTTAGAACACAAAAATTTAATCGTAAAAATCACTGAAATTTGATATGGCTTTCGACTTGTATTGAAATCTATAAAAGTTACAAATTTTAGTGTCAATTGATGGTCAAAATTCAAGTTGTGTGGTGAAATTTTACCGTGGTAGTATTATTAGTTTAACAAATATATTAGTTTTAGCATGTTAGTTGATAACTTATATGCATTTGCAACTTTTTCAATGATCAACATACTCTCATGGATTTCTATGCAAAAAGTTTGGATAAAATTAATTTTTTTTAGTCAAAAGTGATTACAACACTGGTTGAGCGGTGTGTAAAATTTAATATAAATATTGACAAATATTAATATTACATATTTAGAAACTTATTCATAATTTAAAATCAATTGTGCAAATTTATTTGCACATAGTTAAATTTAATTTATTCATTTTGAATTCGGAATAATCTTGACAACTTTTTTTAGATACATAGCAATTTTGTATGACTAAACCTATTTATCAATCTTAATATTCTTTTTCTTTCATGATCATTGTTTGGTTACGATGGAATGCTAGGTTTCTTGGTTATTGACAAGAGGATTTGTGCCGCGTGTTCCCCACAAAATAATTTGATTGTTTTTGAAAACCCAAACGTGGTTAATTTTGTTTGTGAAATACTTTTTTGATTGTTATTCAAACTGTGTTTGCTTTACCCCGAGGGATAAGTTAGTGTTGTTTGTGGTCATTAGAGAAAGTGATCTCTCCACTTTTTTTCTCTTTTAAATTGGTTCCTTTTCTTTTGAGTAAGAGTTGAACAACATAGTTTTGCAGATTCAATTTTTCAATAAATATTACAAAATATGAACAGAAAACAGTAAGTGATAATGTTGCTAAAAATGCAACTTTTATGATTGTTTTCAGAGTCATTTTTCTCTCTGCTACTGCAGTGGTTTAGATTTTCATGTAAGATTTTGAATCTGAACTAGCTCCCTCCACCACATCGTGAAAAAAGATGATACCAAATAACGAAAGTGCAGAACCCAGAATTTTAGGAATTCCACCCAAACAAAGCCTTAGTGATCCACGCATATGTCAAAAGTTTCGCAGTTTTGATGGTAATTCTACCCGCCACTATGGAAAAAGAAATCCAAAATGGGTGTGTCCTTTTGAAGTTCAAAAGGAAAACTCATTACAACTTCTTAGTGGGGTTGGCTTGATTGTGTTGGGGAAGCTTTTTCCTAAAGTGTCGCTGTCCTGTCGGGGAGTGGTTCTTCCCTTCTTTTTCAATCTTCATCACGCTTAATCCCTTGGCTGTGACTATTTTTTGTCATTATGTTCGTGAATAACAAAGGACTATTACCTCGTATCCCCATTGTCTCTCACCTACAAGTAACAAGAGATGAGACATTGCTATAGACTAGACCTTTCACATTCTTGTCCCCTAGGGTAAAGTAGCACCCTTTGGCCTCATTTGTTATTATGGATATGGTTGGATAGAATAGGAAGGAAAAGTGATAATGTGGACTTTACTCATCAAATTATTAATCCTAGTCTCGCAATATAGCCTCTTGCAATTTGCAAATGCAAGGTTAGGCTGCGTACTTTAGACCCAACGTAGTCCGCTCTCTTCTTGGACCCTGCATATGAGAGAGCTTAGTGCATCGAATTGTTATTATTTTTGTCAAATCTCTGTGTCTTAATCCTTGTTCTATTCATGACCTTGGGTATCCATAGTTAAGGTGAGTCTAAAATAGGACGCTAATATAGGTCAGGGCTTTAGAGCTTTCACATTCTTCTTTACTAAGGATAAAATTACACAATGGGGAAACCCAAATCGTAACTCCAAATCACATTTTGGCCTATCTATATTGATGATCATGAAATATGAGTCGTAAGAACGAAATTTACTTAATGGCTCGTCTTATTTTCATTTCACCTTTTTGATGCCTGAAATCCAAAAAAAAGTACCATTTTAGTTACTTGATTTGGCTGCTTGCTTTAGGAATGGAATTAATTAAGTTATTGGCTGTTGCTACTTCTTTACGGAATTAGATACCCACTATGCAAACTCAGTGCAACTTATTTATATTCCTTCCGCTAAAGGCGGTTTGGCTTTTCAACAGCCTCTTTCTTATGGGGGACAACCATTTTTGTCAATAAAGTTGGGGTAGGTCCAATTAAGTGGGCAGACGCATAATGGCAGTTTCTAAAAAATTACTTGGTAGAATGCTTAGTAGTACCCCACAATGGTGGGCTTGAGGCTTTGGTTATTGGGCCTGTGGTCACTCCCTAAAAATGTGTCACAAATAAAATCTAATTTCTCATGAATTTAATCAAATATTTTGTGTGGTCAAGCAAAACCTGTTAATTGCCTCAACTTTTTTTCTTCTCTTTCTTTTCCCACATGCACAGTGGAGGCCTTGTTGGCACTCCCAATTTACTTATCACTTCTTTTGCATTATTTTGATGAACTCGATCAAGAATTTTGATTGCAAGTTAATATCTGTTGATTAGCCGGGAAATGTTCAACAAATGGCAAGCTCAAAGGTGGTGGACAGAGAACTATGATAGGGTAATGGAACTCTATAATGTCCAGAGGTTAAACCGGCAATCTTTTCCGCTTCCAACTCCTCCCAGATCTGAAGATGAGGTGAGCTCTGCACTTAACCATGAAGTACTGAATATAAATTGGTTTGCAGTGTTTCCATTGTCATATAGAGTTTCATTGGTGATAAGTGTAAACTGTTATCAAATGGAGTTTTTCCAAATTAATCACCTCATAGTTCACATTCCTCTCCCAAATTCATGCCAATAATGTCACTTATTTTCTCCTCCAGAGTTCAAAGAATGAGTCTGCTGAAAACAGCCCGGTTACGCCACCACTGAGTAGAGAACGCCTACCTCGTACCATGTATCGTCCGGTGGGAACAGGAATGGGATACTCCTCTTCAGATTCACTTGAACTTTACTCAATGCAAGCTCGCAACAACAATGACTCTGGTCTACCCTCAACCCCAAAACTCTCGAGCATTAGTGGAGCTAAGACAGAAACATCATCGGTAGATGCCTCCGTAAGGACTAGCTCATCAAGGGACGCAGATCGCTCTGGAGAGCTATCCATCAGCAATGCCAGTGATCTAGAGTCTGAATGGGTTGAACAGGATGAACCAGGGGTTTACATTACCATTAGAGCACTTCCTGGTGGCAGAAGGGAACTCAGGCGTGTCAGATTCAGGTTAGTTGGCCTTCTTAAAAAGTCATTGCTGCTTTTGGTAGCCGATTCTGTCCAATTTCATTTATAGTTATCTGATCATTATCTTACCAAAGCCAATGGATAGGATAAAAGTTAGTTAGTATTAAATTATTTTTTTTCTCGTTGGTTGAATGATCAATGAATCGAAAAAAGAAAAAAAGAAAAGGCATAAGACTATAAGCTAACAGCACCCACATTTGATCAGTAAGCTTCCTTTCTGATGTGTGGTAATCTAGCCATGTTGTCAAGCGCGTAGCCACATCGTGCTAAGTGGGTTCAATTGAACCCACTTAATTTTTTAAGGAATTTTTTTATGTATAAATATGTAAACTTTTTTGCATTTAAAATATTGACACCAGTAAAATATTAAAAATAGTATAAGATGAAAGTCAACATTTTAAAAATTTACGAATTGTTGAAAAATTATATTAGTTGTGATATATGTTTTTACTTAGAAAAAAGTTAAACCAATAATATTAACAATCCTAAACTTTGTTTTTTTATTTAATTAACTAGTATGAATATCTTTTTTGAAGTTATTGAAAATATATAATATTATAGTGTATTTTGTTAAAGTTAATTTTGACATTGTAGAGAATTAAAAATTTGAGACGCGTATAATTTATTAAATGACACCACCGAATAAAATTTCTGGCTACGCTACTGATGTTGTGTTATAAAAATAAAAAGAAGAAATCAATGCTAATTTGCGATGCTTAGGTGGTTTTGTAGTTTGTTGCTTGTTAAGCCATTGCTGCAGATTATTTGTTACTTCCTGGTTGAACTGAAGAAGATCAATTAATAGGTAGAAGGATCTCTGTGATTGCCCTCAACCAAATGGGGATTGTTGCAAACGGTTTTATTTTTCGTACATTTTCCTTTCCTTTCCTTCCTTTCTTTCTTTTTTGTTTTTTTATCTTTTTTCTTTTTTCTCGTTTTTGGTTTAAATTGCAGCAGTGCATTTTGCTGATAATCCAATGTCAAGGCTTTGAGGTGCCCTCAGCCTTTTGTATGCTTAGCAATGAGTTTGACTTTGGAATTCCAAAGGGTTGGTCTGTGTCAGATGCCTAGGCCAATAACTGATGTCCAACCATGAGTCAAGGGTTTAGCTTTCTGGCTTTTCAAATGTATTGACTAGAAGAAAGTTAATCCTGGATCTGAGATTTCATGGCTATGCTTCTTTTGACCCTCCTCTTCCCCCTGTTGGGAAATCACACCCATAAATGACCACACAATCACACACAAGAAAGAATGATCAAGAAACAATCACAAGAACACAACAAAAGGATTTACATGGTTTGGCAATTCGTAATGGTATTTGTGTCTACGGAGCTCACACTTATCACTATTTTAAAGAGAGAATTCAATTACAATGACAAATAACTTAATGGCTACGGTTAAGAACAATAACCCTTTGATAGAGATTGCCCAAAAAACAGAAAGTAGGTCTAAAAGTGCGCCTGGTCTGCCGCATGCTGTCTAGACGGCCTAAGGCTCCATCCGGACACCACTTTCCAGAACCCATTCTGCTTAACCTCATCCAACAGCCTTAGCCCCCGTCCGGACTCCCCTAGCCGGTGGCCAAGTTGATTCATTTGCCATTCATCGCCCGGACGGAAATGACGGGACTTCCCACCGTCTGGACGCTCCTACGCCGTGGAGAAGGCTTCATATTCTCAGCATCCCCTTTATCGGTGGTCGGCTTGAATAATTAAAGGAGAAAATTATGAAGCATATATAAGTAACAATACTTCTCTTTGCTCCTTTTCTTTTTCATGAACTGATTCTGATTTTGTTATTTGTCTTCAACTGAATTGGGTTCTCTCTGTTTATTACTTGCATTTCTTGCGCAGCCGAGAAAAGTTCGGGGAGGTGCACGCTCGACTTTGGTGGGAAGAGAATCGAGGCAGGATACACAGACAGTACTTGTGATTAAATGGAAATAAGATTGAGTCGTTTCAGCTGGTTTTGTTTTGGTGATTGGGCAAGTGGATTCCTTTTACAGAGTTCATCTTCTTTGTTCTGTTCTACCATTCAAGTGTTTTCTTTAAGAAATATGACCAGAAGTTGGTGGCACCTCTACATAAATATGCTGTGCATTGTTTATAAGTGAGTTGAGTTGAGTTCATATAACACTCCATCCCGGCTTTGCATCATCAACCGTCCCATGATCCTCTCCATTTTCTGGTCCTCTCTCTTTCTTACCTTCTAGTCTTTACCGTGGTTTATTTTGTTCTTCAAATCGTTCATTTTCTAAGTTTATTAAAAAAAGTATTTATATAAAAATTAAATCAATCGAAAACTAGATAGTTGGATTGCATTAATTCCAAACAATTGTATGATTTTCTCTCAAAATTACACTTGTCATCTGTTTTTTTTATATTTTATTTATAGGAAAAGCTCGTTTCAACCGTATAATTACTTATGTTCGATTTACTTATTTTTTATATGTATGAATTATTCACTAAATTTTGTAATATGGATGCTTCATATTATCAAAGTAAATTACTGGAGACATCATAAAATAAAAATAGAAATAGAAATAGAAATAGAAATAGAGATCTCTTATTTTTTTTTTAAAAAATGGATTCAAGTCACCAAGTCGAAGTACTCAAGGTGAAGCCTTGAAGCAAGGTTGTCAATACCATTTCGTACCAGTTGCTGTTTGTATTTGTTATGATTTCTGTTAGGGCGGACCGTTTTGAATAAAAAGAGTATCAAAATATCTTAATTTTGGGCTTGGCAATCTTATTTTTTGATTTTTTTTTTTTTTTTTTTTTTTTTTGACTAAAAACACTAAAAAAAATTAAAGTTGTCCATTTAATAAAAATTCAAAAAAATTATAAAATCAAAAAGTCAAATTAAAACACAAATTTTTATAATATTCTACTCAAACTCACACCAGTTTTAAAATACAATAATACCACTTATTCATAACTTATTTACAATCCATACCAACTACATATAATTATTAATATAAAAAATATAAAAAGGTAAAATTATCCATGTTAAATAAAAAAAAAGTAACTTTTACCCGAGCAATCAACTTGAAAAAAGTTTAGAAGCTAAGTTATCAAACAATTTTGAACTCAATTTAACTTTTTAACTAAAAATATAATTAAAAAAAAATTAATTTTTAAACTAGTTAACAATTCAACTATTTGTTTATCCTAAAATATTGATAAGTAATAGTCACATTAAAAAGATATCGAATAATACCTATTGATGTGATTATTTTTTTAAAAATAATTTTTATTTATTTTTATCTCTTCTTTTTTTTATATATTTAATTTAAGTTTTAAACATAACATAAAAAATAGTTATAAAACTAGTCAAGAATAATTTTCTTTTGCTTTATTATCACAAACAATAAAGCAAAAACAAAAAAAAAATTGTTACTGCATAACTCGAAGGTTATGTTAGATAGAAAGATATTGTTAAAATAAAACCCCAATAATTTTATTTTTTAGAAATATAATAATACTAAAGTGAAAACACAAAAAATAATATAGCATAAAAATAATAAAAAGTACAAAAAATATTTACTATGAGATAGAGAGATATGTTGTCACTGTCTTACAGTTGATATTTCTCTCCATATGAAGGTTCAAACAAAGTGTATTAATTTCAATATATAACTTTTGTAATGGTAAAAAATTAATAAATATATTAAATATAACCAAACACTCTCTAAGGGTTATAAGAATTTTTTCACTAGAAAAAATCAAAATATGGTCCACATAATTATTTATAATTATTTATATTATTTAATGAGTAATAAATAAAAAATATATATATTATATTAAAATAATATTAGTGAAAAGTCATGTTTATATGTGAGTAGGTACCTATTATGAATAAGTGCAATTGGTGTCCCTTGATAGAAGGGTATCGTTACCTATAAATAAGAGAGATCCTTAACCTAGCATTTAAAAAAAATACCTGTGTTTCATTAACAGTTTTTATGAAGATATAATTATAAGGTTAGAAGAATCACTCTGTAAGTGCATATCTATTTCAGCACTTGAACAATTATAATTAAAAATATATTATTTATATTTTTATTGTATTTATATATATCAATTTTACTTACATTGGTAGCAGAACAATTCTTTATATTATATTGCGCAGTGATGTACGATATATTTTTTAATACTAATGATTCGCAACGGTTATTTTAAAATAAGTAGTTTCGGTGATTTGAACCATGAGTGTCCATATGATCTCTGTCGCAGAAAGATACATTGAATTTAATAATCGTGACAACCAAACATGGCCTAAAACAGACCCAAAATAACTAACGATCAGCCAGAAGGTGCGAAGCACCCAACAGGTGCAAAAGGTGTTCATCATCTCCTCAAATGGTCTAATGTCTTTTTTTTTTTTTTGGTTAGAGCTAACCATCCTTCATGTTGTTTGGTGATGTATGTTACATTGTGATGTGCTGCGCTTTTTCGATAATTTGGGTTCTGCAAGTTAATTCATTTTTGGGTTTACTTAAAAATATTGTTTTTCGCCTAAGAGTTCAACCATGACAGTGAATCGTACTGAAAACACAC
>JAOTRH010000013.1:9458195-9479565 GCA_034768845.1 Heliamphora exappendiculata | reverse complement strand
TACAGAATTCTTAAGTGTTTGAAACAAGTCATACCTTTTTGCTAATGTGTCAACCTTGATAGTTCAACTTGGGTTAATACTTTCATTTGGAAATAAGAATTATTATTCAATTAGAGACAATTATATATAGAAAATGAATTATAAAAAATCATCAAAATCAATTAAGGAAGCTCTTGGGCTAACAGAGAGATTAGTTAAAGATGGGATTCTTTTGGATCTTGACTTTACTGATTTCGATGTATGTCTGGATTGTATGAAAAGAAAGCAAACTAAACATACAAAGAAAGGCGCCACAAGAAGTGAAGATCTTTTGGAGATTGCTCATACTGATATTTGTGGACATTTTGATTCACCGTCTTTTGGTGGAGAAAAGTACTTTATCACTTTCATTGATGATTTTTCACGTTGTGGTTATGTCTTTTTGTTGCATGAAAAGTCTCAAGCAATAAATTCTTTAAAGGCATATATTGCTGAAGTTGAGCGATAATTAGATAGAAAGGAGAAAATTATTCGATCTGATAGATGTGGTGAGTACTACGGAAGGTATGATTGAATAAGAAAATATCTAGGACCATTTGCTAAATTCCTAGAAGAGCATGGCATTTGTGCGCAATACGCAATGCATGATACACCTAAATAGAAGGGTGTAGCTGAAAGGCGTAATCGTACTCTTATGAAAATGGTTAGGAGCATGTTAAGTAACTCCTCATTACACATTGTATTGCGGATGAAAGCCCTTAAGACGACCGTTCATTTGCTTAATCGAATTCCTAGTAAGGCAGTTCAAAAGACTCATTTTGAATTGTGGACGGGAAGGAAACCAAGCTTGAGACATCTTCAGATTTGGTGTTATCCAGCAGAAGCTAGGATCTACAATCCATATGAAAAGAAATTAGATTCTAGAACTGTAAATGGGTATTTCATTGGTTACCTAGAGAAATCCAATGGGTATAGGTTTTATTATCCTAATCATAGTATGAGAATTATTGAAATAAAAAATGCTAGATTCCTTGAGAATGGTAAAATTAGTGGGAGTGATGTATCACATAATGTGGTCATCGAAAAAGTTCGAGTGCCTGTTCTAAAACTCGTAACTTTGACAAAGATTGTTGTTTCTCCAATTGTCGAACATTATGATAACGTTGAACAACAATTTAGTGATCAGCCACTTCATAATGAGATTGTCACCAATGAACCGATTGCAGAACAATCACAAGAAATAGCATTAAAGAGATCTCAAAGAGAAATGAGATCATCTATTTTAGATGAATATTTGGTATATTTGCAGGAATCTGATTATAATTTAGGGACAAGTAAAAATTTGGTCTCATTTTCACAAGCCATTGAAAGTAATGATTCTGAAAAGTGGATTAATGCTATGAATGATGAATTGAAATCAATGGAATAGAATGAAGTCTGGCATGTTGTTGATTTGCCTGAAGATTTTAAGACAGTCGGGTGTAGGTGGGTCTTTAAGACCAAATGCGACTGTAATGGTAATATTGAACAACATAAAGCTAGACTTGTTGAAAGGGTTTCACTCAAAATGGAGGTGTTGATTATAAAGAGACGTTCTCTCCTGTTTCAAATAAGGACTTCTTAGAATCATAATGGCTCTAGTGGCTCATTTCGATTTGGAGTTACATCAGATGGATGTGAAAATTGCCTTTTTAAATGAAAATTTAGATGAAGAGGTTTACATGAATCAATCTGAAGGTTTCTTGATTAAAAAAAATGAGCATATGGTATGCAAATTAAAGAAGTCAATTTACGGTCTTAAACAAGCTTCCAAACAATGGTATCTTAAGTTCAATGATATCATCATATCTTTTGGATTTAAAGAAAACATCGTTGATCAGGGTATATATCTGAAGGTCAGTGGTAGCAATTTTATCTTCTTGGTTTTGTATGTTGATGATATTTTGCTTGCCAGTAGTGATTTTGGTTTATTACATGAAATCAAGAGTTTTCTTTCTATGAACTTTGAAATGGAAGATATGGGTGAGGCAACCTACGTGATTGGAATTGAAATTTTTTGTGATAGATTACGTGAATTGTTAGGGTTGTTTCAAAAGATGTATATCGATAAAGTTCTTGAAAGAATTAATATGGTTGGATGTGCAGCCACTCTTGTTCCTATTTGTAAAGTGGACAAATTCAGTGAAAAGGATTGTCCACAAAATGAATTGAAAATAAAAAGAATGGAAAATATTTCCTATGCATATGTTGTTGGAAGCTTAATGTATGCATAGACTTGTACAAGATCAGACATTAGCTTTGCAGTAGGAATACTCGGGAGATGCCAAAGTAATCCCAGGATGGAACATTGGAAAGCTGCAAAGAATGTGTTGAGATACCTAAAGGGAACAAGGAACTATATGCTCAAGTATCGAAGGTCTGATCAATTGGAAGCGATTAGCTACTATGATTAAGACTTTGCTGATTGCATTGACAATTGGAAGTCAACCTTTGGTTATTTGTTCTTATTAGCTGGAGGAGCAATATCATGGAAGAGCGCCAAACAAACTGTCATAGCAACATCTACTATGGAGACTGAATTTGTGGCATGCTTTGAGGCCACAGTTCATGCCTTATGGTTGCAGAATTTTATCTCAAGACTTGAAATTGTCGACAGTATTGCTAGTCCGCTGAGAATGTATTGTGATAATTCTGCAGCAGTTTTTTTCTTCAAAAACGACAAATATTCTAATTGCGCTAAACACATGGAACTTAAATATTTGGATGTGAAGAAGGAAGTTCAGAAACAAAGAGTGTCCATAGAACATATTAGGATAGAGTTCATGATTACAGATCCTTTGACTAAAGAATTAGTACCAAAGACTTTTATGGAGCATGTTGATCGTATGGGTCTTAGTTGTAATTCTTAGTTATATTATGAATTTTTATTTTGTTCTATGACATTTATGGAGATATCATTTATTGTGTTTCTGACATATTTTTTTGTTTACTATTAAATTACGTAATTATAAAAATAGATTATTGTTGACAGAAATTGTCTCTGACAAAGACATTATATGGACATTACAGTCACTTTCCATTATAGATTATGATTAAATAATTTGCTAGCATTGTAGTACATGAAAGGGAAGATATCACTTTATTGATATTTACCGCCATGACTCATGTTGGTAAATTATTTGATTATGATATTAATGTAATCTTGTTAAAGTACCAGTAATATAATGTTATGCGCATATTATGTTTATCTTATCAATTTAAATGTCTTTTATATGGGTTAAGTGGGAGAATGTTGAAATAATAACTCACATGAAAGAGCAAAATAGGCATTTTATTCAATAAATATGGGTAATTAATTAATTGAGATTATGAGGAGTTATCCTAAAATTATGCCTAATTAATGCCGTTATGAAGAGGCAATTTCAGGAAGCAGTTATGAGATTTACTTATAAATGCCGGGGATAAGTCATCTCTCTACCATTAAAACAAAAAAAACAAAAATCTGTAATGATTCCATAAATTTCAGATTATGAGAGACAAGAGAGGATTAAGGGAGAGAAACTTGTTGGGTTCAAAAAACAGAGGGAGAGAAATTTGTTTCCTGCAAATGATTAAGGATCAAATATCTAATATTCTGTCATGGTTGATTCGGGGACGCACTTTATTGTTTTAAAATTATTTTCAGTATTAATGTTTTGTATTATGTTATCATGATAGTTTAAGATTTGAATTTATTGATTAAAGTAGAAAATTTAATTAACAATAAATCTAACAAACTGAACTTTATATATGTACTTAAAAAAATTTAATTTATATAGTTGAAAACAAAACAAAAAAAATTAAAATGGAGAAATCAAATACTATTCCAGCAACCCTTGTTCCTTTGGACTGAGAAAGCTCATAAAATTTGAAATAAAAGCACGCAGAAATGGGACTTGATGGGAAAATTGCCAACCTGTGCACTTTATAAATTCTTCTTTTTTAGGAAAAAATGGAGTGTTAGAATAAATAAGGTGCATAAAAACACATCACTTGGGCCACATTTCATAATACAAAAATATATATATATATAGTTTTTTTTAAGTAAAGGAGATGGGCGTCGAGTGGAGTGACAGCTGACGAATAAAAATTAATATTGACCGAAATTAATAATATTGATGGTAACTAGCATAATGGGTAAAAGTAACAGTTACTATGAGCGGTGGTGGTTTGAGGTGGTAGTCGGAGATGTGATGGTAATCGAAAATGGTAGTCATAGATGATGTTAAAAGTTAGGAATAATTAAAGATAATTGAGAAAAAAAGAGAATAAAAAATTATTTACAAAAATGTGAAAAAACAAATTTTTTGTTTACAAAAAATGGAGTAAAAATTAAAAATTATTTAAAATTAAAAAATAAAAAAAATTAACAAACATAATTTTTGTAAAACAAAAAGTAATAAAAATAAATGTTACCGAGCGACGTCTGCTTGTATTTGGTCTAATTTTTTTAAAAAATCTTTTGACTTTTTAATTTTTTTAATAAAAAAAATAAACGTGAGAAGAACTAACTGATTATAATAGGAGACTAAACTAATAGATTTTTTAAGAAATTTTTAAACAAAATTTTTTTAAAAAAAAAATTAGCCTAAAGGAGAAACATAAAAAAAAATAAAAATAATTATCAAACATAATTTTTGTAAAACAAAAAGTAATAAAAATAAATGTTACCGAAAGAAGTCTTAATTACCAAATTGTATTGCGCCTAGAGTAGGATACAGCCGGTGTGGTCCAAAGCTGACCGTACAGATACAGCCGGTGTGGTCCCGGTAGTCGGTAAAAGAAGCAAAATTGCCTGTTTTGCCACGTTTTTTTAAAAATGAAAAATGATGACGGAAAGAAACAGCTATGTATTATAAGAAAAATGTTAACCACCACTTGGTTGGACTGCGGTTAATAAATATATAATATATAGATATTTATTTAAAATATTTTAATATTTATAAAAATAATAAATTTTATATTAAAATATATATTAATATTAAAAAAATTTATTTTTATTATTTTATTAACCACCGCTCATTATTAGCACTGTTTATATTATAATTTCAGAAAAATTGTTCAGAATTATTCTGAAATTTAATATTAAATGGGCGCATGAGATCTGATATTTTGGTAAATTTGACCCATTTAAATTTGAAATTTCGGGGCTTTTGATTTTTTTTATATACAGGTTCATTTGAAATAATTATTTATTTACTTATTTAATTTTGATTTTATCGTTATTATATTTTTTAACTCCTCCAAACGAGTTAAAAAGTAAAATATTTTTGATTACAGCATCAAAAAAGGTCAAAATTTTTTTAAATAAGCTAATAAATTAAATATTATGTTGTTTATTTTTATCTTTTGTGAGTTTTTTTTATTTTTTGATTATATTTTTTTAGAATTCTTTGATTCATTTTATTAAAAAAAATTTAAAAATTTTAAAAATAATTAAAAATTTAATAATCAAAAAAATAAAAATAAACGAAATTTCCGAAATTTAACCAAAGCAGGACCATAATAGCTTTGCTAAGAAAGACAAATAAAATCCAAAGACAAATTGAAATAATTTTTGCTCTCTTCCTTTTGGAGCCAAGACCTTCACAATTCAAACTATGGTGGCTCTCTTTTTCTTTTTAATTTAAAAGCTAACTTTTAGTTGTACTATTTGGTATTTTGAAAAATATTATAATTTATTTACTTCTTTTTTATTAGAAAAAAGGAATTATTCACATTCCAAATAATTTAATTTTTTAATAAAATATCTATAATATCTTCAATAAAAAAGTCAAATTCTATTTCTAAAAACTTAGAAGTTATGTAAAAAATCACATCTTAAGCATAAAAAGTAAGAACATATTATATATTTAAGAAAAAGTAAAAATATAAAAAAATTACAATAAACAAATTTTCCCAAATAATTTATTTTTAAAAAAAACAAGTTCCAAAAAATATCAAAGATCTATATGTAGGCTTTATATACATGGATGTGTTTGTTAGTGTTGTAGATGAATTTTAATAGAACTTAGATATGCCTTTCTGATATTTGTTGCATTTTTTTATTTTCTTATAATAAAAAAATAATAAACCGTTCAATTATTTTGTTTATTTTGTTCTTTATTTTAAAATATGTAGTAACAAATAAGTATTTGATTTGTAACTAAATTAATTTGTATTTCAATTTGAGTAAATAATCTTATCTGCATAAAAAATAACAAGGTTCTTGTAAAAATATTTTAAACTTTTAATAATAATAATATTTATACAATAATTATTTATAGAACGCAAAAAAATAAAAGAAATTCTTCTACAGAGATGCAATTTTTTTCTTTTTAATTTTTTTAAGAATAATTTAAAATTAGTCATTTTTAGTCCTTAACGTGAATTATATATTTTTATTTATCAAAAATATTATAAAAATAATTAGCACTTCAAGAGTACCTAATAATTTCTTTTCAGACCAAAACAATACCTAATGTTTTCATTCTTTTAGCATGTTATATAGTAATTTTACGTTGTATTCTCAATTAATATTATGATAATAAATTTTATAGTAAAAATATGGTAATTTACTTTTATTAGATTGTTAGAATATTAAAAATAATCTACACAATATAAGTTATAATTATTTATTTATTAAAAATACTACATCAAATTACAAAAATACTACTATGCGTGACGTAGTTTACATTTTACTCCGAGGCTACCTAAAAATTTGCAAATTTAGTGATCCTTCCACTTCTCGGAGATCTCACTTCGACGCAAAATATATACATATCTTATGGGTATGTTTGGATCGACAAATTGCTTTGGATCGAATTGGATTAAAAAACATATAAAGTTTATATTTTAAATTTTATTTTACAAAATAATTAATTATGTATTTGTATCACGAAATTAAAAGTAATAATTCGACGAATATCATATTAGTATGAGGGCAGACTAATTAATGAGCTTGAAATTTAACCCAAAATAAGAAGTATTGGAGCCACCCATTAGAGAAGCCCATAACTTGGATCGACTTAAATAAGTTGGTTCATCCAAAAAAGAGTTCGGGCCTGCCCCCAAAAGGGACCGCCCACAACTACTATGTCCAATTTAATAAGTCCAAAGCTAAAAGATAATTCAAGAGGACTCCACGCCCGCTACAGAAGTTCAGGAAGAGGAGGATCAATCTCCTAATGCAGCCAGGATTGCTAAATGATAAGGCATAATCCTAAGATAAGTCAAGAGAAGAAGGCAAATGGCTGAGTTTTAAGAAGCGTTAGCCACTCTAATCTTGACCTATATACAATGAGAGGCACTCTAAACCACCAAATACGCAATTTTAACCAAGTTCTTAATTAGAAACTTTTTAGAGAGAAATTTAACTTAAACGTCGGAGTGCTTCTCGATCAAATCAAGCCAGAAAAAATACTTACAGAGTTCTTCGTATTGCAGGAGTTCGAGAGCATCACGTAAAATAACCAGTGAGTTCGATAACAGGGAGTTTGACCCATAGTTTTGTTCGGAATCATCAAACGTGAACCAATCGAGTTGGTTCTTATTGTGCCACTAGTTTACAATGCGCACATAGTAATACCCTATTTATAGTATTAACCCCTTGATTTTATTAGGAGTAGCCTCCAAGATTATTTTATTTTTTTATCTAATATTCAAAAATAACTCTATAACTCTTATTTTATTTTTTATTCCACAATAACCAAACATGACTAAATTTTTTACTGTATACATAATTTATTCTATAATTTATTAATATTAAAAAAAATATTTGAGATCCATAGTATTATTTATTCCTCTTATCCTATTAAATTTCATCTGAAATACTAAACAAGCATATAAGCTTGTGTTTGGACTAGCTTTTTTTAGTGACTTTTAAGTTTTTTGACTTTTTTTGTAAAAAGTAGTGGCCTTTTTATGTCAAATCATGTATAAAAAGTGAGAAAAAAATAATAAAAAAATCACTTAAGCCAAATTAGTTGACTTTTTTGTGACTTTTAAACTAAAAAACTTGACTTAAAAGCCAGGTCAAGTACATGCTAAGTTATGATAGTTTATCTATGCATGCATGTGCATATATAAATACAAAACTATACCTATATAAATTTAGGAAAATATTTTTTACACATACAACTAATCACATAAATCATATAAAGTTAATTATCATTATTTATTTATATTAAAATTGTTAAATATTATAAATTTTAGTGTAAATAAATATTAAAATTTAATTTTCATAATTAATTTATAATTGGTTATCCGTGTATATATTATTACTGATAAATTTAAAGGATTTCTTGTATAAAAGCATTAGCATTAATTGGGCATGGCCATAAGGTACCTCCCATTTTCAATGTAGTTCCGCCCTGGGTATGGATTCCAGAAACAATCGTCTCCAAAATTTAATCCATCGGTTGTTTGGCGATCGTTTTGTTTCCAAAATCCTTTTTTCACAGAAGGAGATTCCATATACGTGTATATATATGAATATGTATATCGTGAACTGGAGGAGCTAGCCAAAATGTTGACGTCGTGCATAGTTCGTCCGAAGCAATCCGGTGATGATTCGGTCAATCAACCTGACAGAATCGACTCACATGGCGCTCCAAATAGCAAGCAAGCCATCAAATCTCTCACGTATCAGGTAAATAATCTTCGAAAACTGATACGTGCACAGATAAATTTCGCAAATTCAAACACGGATAAACACAAATAAAGTGAATGAAGTGAGTTCTACACACTGTAAATGTATGAAATTCACTTCATTTTGTGCCTTTTGTGTGTGTGTGTGTGTGTGTGAAAAAGTCTAACGTCATAGATTTCAATTATAGATTCAACCACAGATTATTGATTTTTACCAGTTAAAAAATGTGTCAATTTTGATTTTCTAAACAAAGAATATTTTTATCGGTAAAATTCAATAATGTGTAATTGATTATGTATTTTAAATTTGTATGTATAAACACATACAGTGAATGCGTTGAGTTCTAGACACTCTAAATGTATGGAATTATGAATGAATCGAGCCCTACACACTAATGTATGGAATTCACTCCATTCGTGTTTTTTTTTTTTTGCTTTTCTGTTAAAAATCTGTGCATATAATCGAACTGTATGTATGTATATATATATTTCTATGTTTTGTTTGTGAATTAGTGTTTAGTGTTTGATTTTGCAGATTAAGGACATGGCAATGAAGGCATCGGGGGCGTATAGGAACTGCAATCCGTGTACGGGGGAATTGTCGGCTCATCATCGGCAGAAGAGCAACGCGGAGTCAGATTCGGCGCCGGCGTCGGAGAGGTTCCGGTGGCCGTACCGTCGGACGGCGAGTTCGAGGCAGTGGGGGAAGGAGATGGAGGAGAGGCTGAAGGGGATTTCGAGCGGCGAGGGGACGCCGGCGTCGGCGAGCGGGAGCCGGGTCGACCCGGTCGTGTTCGTGGAGGAGCACGAGCCCAAGGAGTGGGTCGCCCAGGTGGAGGCCGGTGTGCTCATCACATTCGTATCGATGCCACGTGGCGGGAATGATCTGAAACGAATTCGGTTCAGGTACGTGACTGTTGTGCAATATTTACTCGTTTTTTCCACCCACTTGGACAAGTTGGTGAATGTATTTATTTTTTTTGTTGGTTTAAATTATTGAGTTTATTCTATATTTAGGCAAATTATAAATTACTGTTGAGTCATGATTATTTATTGAGTGAGAGCAAAATTTTAAAATTACATAAAGTATTTTTTTTTGTATTTGCTAAACATAAAATCAATTAAATTAAAGTATTAATTAAAAAGTTCATATAATTTAATTATCCCAATTGATAAAATTAATGTGTAAGTTAAAAATTTGTAAATCAATTGAGCACGCTCTCCAATTTTTTTAAAAATTTAAAAACTTAAGACTAAAGTATATATTTATGATAAAATTCTCAAGTAGGTAAAAATATACTTATATTTCAATATTATAAAAGTTTGGACAAATTTTAGTAAAGTAGATCAATTTTCTGTATCAACTTTTTCGGGATCTAATAACTAAGAATAATTTGTATGGGATGTAAAAACAGTCAATTTTTCTTTTTAAATGGGAAAAAAATGAGAAAAAAACTAAAATAAGCAAAAGAATAATTCAGAGGGGGAAAATTACAAGTTATTAAAATATATAAAAGCAAAATTAAAATTTTTAGAAATTTAGTGGGGTTCATTGAACCCCAGTAGACCCTGGATGGCTTCGTCCATAATTATAGGTAGTCAATATTATATAATACTCTTGCTAAATAAACATTATCGATGCATATTAAGTGGATTATTTGTGTTTTTTACCTATCTATCAAAAGTGAATTAATATTGCACCACTCGAAATATTTTTTATTACATTATTATATAGGAGCACTACGTAGACAATGTGACAAAATATTTTAGAACTATCAAACAATTACCCGTACATTTGACAATAAAACCTTCAATTTAGACAAATAAAATAGTGGGGATCAATAAATTTAAACATTTTTGGATGTTTGGAGTAATTTTTTTAAAAGTTGTTTCAATTTTTATCTGTCCTGATTTTCAAGCATGAGGTTTTAGGTGCATGCCATAGTTGTAATTTAATGTACCAAAACCCGATAACATTTCAGAAAATTTTGTTTAAAATAAAAAAATGCAAAAAACACCCATCTTTAATATGATTTTTTATTTGTCATTTTGATAAGTAGGTGGGTGTTGTTTCAGCATTTTCTTTTTCTGTTTTAACTGGGATTTTCAATCCCAAATCGACTAAACTTGTTTGATTATTCCGTTGAGTAATTGAGTACCATTTTTTGTTTTTTGCGGATCCGCAATCTTAGGAGCACATCAAAACCAAGCCCTTCTTTTTGATTTTTTTCGACTAAATTCGCAAAAAAGCTTAAATATGCCGTTTTTTGTCTAAAAAATTAATAATAAATAGACAATATTTTCTCCAGGTGCACTCCAATGTAAACAACATACCAATGAAAAATCAAAAACACCCTTCTTATTTTAATATATATTAAAATATTTAATAACCCTATGTTTTTTTAGTAAGTCTAGGATGAAATAAAAGCATCCCATTAATATACCTATAATTTGAAATGGATGGTCCAGATTCACTTGAGGTATGATCTACATCACAAACAGTTTAATCTAGATTATCCATTTCAAATTGTGGGTATTTTTATGGGATGTTTAAGGTTTTTATGTGATCCTAAAATTACTAAAAAAAATTTATAGAAAAATACACATACCCACTTTCACACATTGTATTTTACAAGATTTAAATTTCCCACCTCCCATTTGTGCAAAAAAGAAAAAAAACTAAAAATGCCAAAACAATTTAGTTTTCTAATCAGGGGCTCAGTTGTCTTGCCAGAGTGATGGGAAAAGAAATCCTCAATGGGCATCTTTTCAAAGTCCAAAAGAAGAATTCATCACAACCTCTTAGTGGGCCTGGTTTGATTGTGTTTGGTGATGCTTTTGCTATAAGTATTGCTGTCCTGTCGGCTCTTGTCTTCACTTCTTCTTCAATCTTCATCACGCCTGGCTCCTCACTTTGTGACTATTTGTTCTCATTTTGTTTGTAAATAAAAATGGTCACCAAGAAGGGAAAAGGGCTATGGTGCTTTCAAATTCTTCTCTTCTATGATCATGAAATACCAAATCTTTGATGTGATTGTATCGCCATGGCAAGCCTTTTCATTGATAGTTTATCAAAACTTATCACTTTCACATCCAACCAAGAAAAGACAAATTTAATTACTGAATCAGCTAATGCCCACCCTCCTCTCCTGGATGGTCAAAATCCAAGTCGTCCTATTCCCGTCTTCAGCTCTTGAACGATTATAACCCAAACCCTGTACAAGTTAAATGATTTTACTTATTCGATTTGGTTGCTTGCTTTAGAACGGTAATTAAATAAGTTAATGATTATTGCTTCTTTTTTTAACAAATTAGATGCCCACCATACCAAGTTAATGTAACTTATTATATTCCATGCACTAAAGGAGCAATGATGTATTGGTAGGGCCAATTTAGTGGTGAGACACTTACTATAACAGTTCCATAAGAGGTTACCTCGTATGATGCTTACGGATGCCCCGCCATGATGAGTTTGAAGGTTTGACAAGTGCACATGTGGTCACAATTTATAAAATTATAATTTGTTTTGCATAAATCTATTTTCTCACGAGCTTAAATTCTACATTTTCGTAACTGCCCTTCATGCCCGTGGCTCTTATACTATGTATGTCCTGCAATCACGCCAACCTTTTGTTGTTTCACCTTTTTCACATGCATGGTAGAGGTCATAATAATGTTTCCTTAGTTGTTTCTCATGCATTATTGTTACCGATTTTTTTCAAGAATTCTAATTGAACGTTTATATTTGCTAATTAGCCGAGAAAAGTTCAACAAATGCCAAGCTCAAAGGTGGTGGACAGATAACTATGATAGGGTAATGGAGCTGTATAATGTCCAGAAGTTGAACCGCCAAGCTTTCCCACTTCCAACCCCTCCCAGATCTGAAGATGAGGTGAGTTGTTGGCCTAACATGGAATATTGAATATAAAAGTAGTTGTGCAGTGTCGCTATTGCCAGCTTAAAATGTATTATTTGTGCAAAATTGAAAAGGTTAACTTTTTTTTTTTTGTATCAAATGTAGTTATTTATAGACAATATTACCAGTCATATTGCCGTTTTATTGTTTACATAATGTCGAGCTAGTAATGCCATTTTCATTGTTCTTTCAGAGTTCAAAAATTGAGTCTGCTGATGATACTCCTGTTACACCACTACTGAGTAGAGAACGCCTACCTCTTACTATGTACCGTCCAATGGGAACAGGAATGGGATATTCATCCTCGGATTCACTTGAAAACCGCTCAATGCAATCTCGCTACAACTATGATTCTGGTGTTACTTCAACCCCCAAACTCTCGAGCATTAATGGAGCTAAGACAGAAACATCATCAGTAGATGCCTCCATAAGGACTAGCTCATCAAAGGATGTGGATCGCTCGTCTATGAGTAACGCCAGTGATCTAGAGACGGAATGGGTTGAACAAGATGAACCAGGGGTTTACATTACCATCAGAGCACTGCCTGGTGGCAAAAAAGAACTCAGGCGTGTCAGGTTCAGGTTAGTTTTCTTCAATAGCTGTGTTGAATTTGTTAGCCATTGTCTGATTAGTCCAATTCACAATCATCTAATCATCATCACACCAACATCAATGGGTAGCATAATTGACTAATGGTTAGAGGTACTCTTCTTCTGGCTACCTAAGAGATCACTGAACTACAAAGGGGCATATTAATGTTTTAAGCTTTCCATTAACATCTTACATTCGTTTATAATGCATAAATGGAGGATCATTTAATCAATGAGCTTCCTTTATAATGGCTCATAATCTAGCCATGTAACTATTACTTGGGGATTGAAACCTCCATTCAATAACAAGGAAGACTAATCAAACACACATTCAATAAGAAGCACGACACAAAAATTTACGTGGTTTGACAAATTGTGCCTACGTTTATGAGACTCGCATCTTTTTACTAATTCTTGAGAGAAAATACAATTACAATGATGAATCACTCGACGGCTAGGGTTTAGCATAAGATATGACAAAAAAATTAGGTTAAAAACGTGTACCTCACCGGTTGCAATGCATTATGATGGAATTGACCACTGTCCAGACGCTCTTGTCCGGAACCCCTTTGGGTTGACTATTTTCGAATGGCCTAAAGCCCCGTCTGTATGCTTCTGTCCAGAAGCTCCTATGCTCGATTCCATTCGGATAGCCTCGAGCCTTTATTTGGACAGTTTTCTTAAGAAACCAAACCTTAGTCCACTGCTTTGCTTCGTCCGAACAGCATTTACTCCTCATCCGAATGGTAAGGTCCAGGAGGGATTTTCCTCGCCTCCAACGCCTCGAGCCTTTATTTGGACAGTTTTCTTAAGAAACTAAACCTTAGTCCACTGCTTTGCTTCGTCCGAACAGCATTTACTCCTCATCCGAATGGTAAGGTCCAGGAGGGATTTTCCTCGCCTCCAACGGTCAGGAGAACTTAAAAAAAAAGAAGTATAAGCCATGCTCATTTGCAGTGTGTTTTGGTTGTTGATCAAAAGAACAAGGTCTGGCAACCCAATGTTGCCAAATTAATGATTACTTTGTGGTTGATGAGAAGAAGATCGACATTTGTAAGGATTATAAGAAACCCTAAGCATGATCTATCATAAACAAATGCAAAAAAATAAAAAACGGATCAAGAACTCACATGAAGACAAGATTTATGTGGTTCATACAACTAGGGTTACATCTAGGGCTATTGCGGTTCGTTCACTTTGATGAGGGAGAAAAAATTATGCCAAAATTATGCCAAAATTATTGTACACTACAATATATAGGTAGATTTACAAATTTGTGGAAAAACTAACCAACATTTAGGAAAACGTATATGGTTATCCTCGGAGCAAAGTGGGATTGTCACACTTTCTTTTATAGCTTTCCACACAAATTATTTAGCAAAAGGTTAATTCCGGATTTGAAACTTCAAAATCTTATGCTGTTAGCAAATTATTATGAACAACACTGTATCCTCTGTGTTTTTTAATTTTATTTTTATTTTTTTCCTGATGTCAATTGCATCTATATTTTTATTTGTGTTGGGGCTGAACCGGGTTTCTCTCTTATATGCATGTGCCTTTCAGCCGAGAAAAGTTCGGGGAGATGCACGCGAGAATGTGGTGGGAGGAGAATCGAACCCGGATACATAAACAATACTTGTGATTGATCGGAAGCGAACAGTAAATGGTTAATTAATGCAGGTGGTCTTGTTTGCTGATTGGGGAGGTCCTGCCTTTGAAGTGTTGGCTCTTCTTTGTTCTACCACAACGCATTGAAGTTTGTCTTGTTTAAGATTATGCCAAGATGCTGCTGAAGCCTTCAGACATATGGGGGACAATGTGCATTATTTGTAGGTAAGTAAAGTTGGTGTTTGCATATATGAGAGTTTGTCCCAGCTTCCAAATTGTTTCAAAAACATACTTTTTATGGGTTGTTGCCTCTCTCTGCCTCTTCCTTTCTCTATAGTTCTGTCAAATTGTGGCGGCCAAGGAATATGGGTTCTTTATTTGGAGTCTTTAGTGGGTATTAGAGTTGAAAGTTGATGAGTTTTGAAATTTGAAATTTGAAACTTTGAAATTTGAAACTTTGAAATTTGAAATAATAGTAAATTAATGGCATTTCCTTTCTCTCTTTCTTTTCTTCTCTGATCTTTGATGTGTAAATAATTTGTTTAGAGTAGTTTATTATTTGTTTACTTTTTATTGAAATGATTAATATATATATTTTTTGTTTTTAAATTATAGCATTTGGGATAATAATATGATTTTTTATTTTTGAGAGTAAAGTTGACTTTTTATGTGAGGATATTATAGTAATATTACTTTTAAAAAGTTTAAAGTGTTTGAAATGCGTATGGTTGTTTTTTTTTTTTTTGGTTGAAAAATGAATAAAAAAAAGTTAATTGATTTTTTAGAAAAATCAAACTTTATAGCTTAAAAGCTGATTTTTTTGTAAAAAATACAATTTTTTAGAGATGCGACGTAAAGGCCAAGTAGTTTGTTTGTCTTGCTGAATTGTTTTTTCATTTTTTCTAAAACTCTTTTTTTTTCATCCAAATATTGGTATGAAAGGGTAGTTTTTTATTTGAAATTATATAAAAAGACCCGATTAACCTTAGAAGGGGATGAATAGGTTAATTCTTAGACAATTTAAATTTAAAAAAATTATTTAGCTTTGAAAAATAAATAACTAACACCTATGAGGAAATGACACAAATATAATGTGGAAATCTTTACGTAGAAAAATCACGACACCAACACATAAAATACTTTTCGCTATAAATAAAAAAGGTACAAGTTAAAAGAATAAAGAAATTACACATGTTATCCAAACAACGACCTAACTTTTTTTACTAGAAATCGCTTCTCGAACTCATTTGTGATTCCACATATTCAAGTCGCTTTAATTTTTCGATCTAAGTAACCCAACGGCTAAGATCTGATCTGAGCAAATTTTAAGTGATGATGAATGGTCAAAAATATAGAAAGAATAATGTGTAAAAAAATAACACAATCTAAGTTATAAATACACTTCGAAAGGATGAAATACACCTAAATTATTACAAGACAGTAGACAAAAATTTGACAAGATGAATGGAAATCAAATGGGTCAAATCTGTTAATCAAAATTCTCAAAATTCTTTTTTGTCACCCTAAAACGAGAAAGAGCAAATGTTTATATACTACTAGGGTTCATGACAAAAAAGTGGTAGAAAAACTACCTCAGGGCGCTCGAGCGTCTCACGAGCGCATATGAGCGCATGAACACTCAAGTGTGCCGTAGGCTCCCAACGAGCGCCACAAAGGTGTTTAACCTAGGGTTGGCCCACGAGCGCTGCTTAAGCACAGGATGAAGCGCTCGAACTCAAAGCAAGCGCGTGGCGAGCGCACAAAGGCGCACCAAGGGCGCTTAGCAAGCGCACCCTACTGGAGTTGCTAAAGAAAACACCCACAATGGCTTAGCGCTCGAGCGCCTGACGAACGCATCACGAGCTCCAAGCCAGGGCTCAAGCGCAGCGCCTAGTGAGCGGAGTCCATTGAAAAACAAGGGACAAGTCTAAGGGGTCCAGCGCGCGAGCGCCTAAAGGGCGTCTAAGAAGCGCTGACCCAATGCTTGAGCGCCTAAAGGGTGCTTAGCGAGCGGAGCCTACTAGAAAGCAAACCACAAAGCCAGCGCTCGTAAAGCGCTCGAGCGCCGAGGAGAAAAAGGCTAAAAAATGCAAATGATGGGTCATGCAACAAAGTGATGAAAATGCAAAGCGTCCCATTCCAAAATAAACAACTACCAACAGACCTAATGAAACAGATAATACAGACACTTTGTGGTTTTGTCTAGATACCCAAAAATCGGCAATTAGATTTATATTTTTTATATTAGAAGTTACTTTTAGTACATAGCAAATGAAGGATAATATTATAATTTTAATTCAAAAAATATAAAAATTAAAAAATTAAGTTACCAAATAATTTACTTTGTTAGCTAAAGAGATTAATTTACCAAATGACTTGTCTTGTTTTTTTTTGTGCTGAAAAATTAAAAAGCTTTGAATTATCAATGCCCTAAAGTTGAAAAGTAGTTAGCAAATGCTAATATGATATTATGTTGAACTTAGAGTCTTTCTCATATGCATGTTTGGATGTAGGTTTAAAATAGAGGATATAATTATTTAAAAATAGTCTCATTATATATATTTGGAAAGCATTTGATAGGGGTTAAAAAAATGGTAATTTAGGATTAAGTCCTATTTGGGGATTCATTTTTGGGTTTAGTCCCAAAAAAAGATTGGTAATAGGTCTCATTTTTTATTTTTTATTTCTAAAATACCCTCAAATTTTGAATTCATCCAAAATTAGAAAACTCGTTTCTTCTTCTTCTTCTAAACAACCGAACAATAAATAATCAAAACTAATATAAAAGAAATAATAGCTTAACGAAATTTGATTGTTCTTATTCGTCTTTGTTCTCTCCGTATTCATTGTGCTTTCATCGTATCTTATTTGATCATCAATCATCGATTCGCACCACATTTGAAGCATTCGAAAGAAAATATAAAGATGAAAAAAACAAGACATATTTACAACCTGCCCAAGATGGTCTACTTCAGTAAATTGTTTCATATGTATTATTTTCTGGAATGAAACATTCAATAGGAAATGAAACACCAAACAAAAATAATATGCAAAATGAGACATCCAATAGAAAATGATACAGGCAACAGAAAATGATATACCCATCAGAACATGATACACCAATCAATTTTCTTGTTATGCTTATATCATTTATAATAAATAATGATACACAAGTTATGATTTTTCGACCATGTTATGGTTTTCATTTGTATTATTTTATAGTGTTATATTAAGAAAATAGTGTTCAATTCTTGAACATATGGTATCATTGTATCATTTTCTGTAAACTGTATTTGTAATTATTGTATTATTTTTTGCAAATTACTCATTCTCTGCTTGAAAATGTGTTATAATAGATTGCAATGAAAAAAGTTTTTTATTAAAGAAAATGAACAACCAGATATTAGAATCAAAAATGAAAACTAAAAAAAAAACTCAATAATGGGTTAAAGTGCAAAATAATGGATGAAAATGCAAAACAAATATGAAAATAATGTTAAAACTTACAGGACAAACATATTTATGAAATATTTTAAATATGTACTAAGATTTTCAGATGCAATGTAGTATACGTCGATCAATAATAAAAAAAATAATTGAACCCAAACCCACGACGTGATATAAACACAATTAGTCGGAGAAAGTTTCGTCAATAACGGAAATATGAAACAGAAATGAATATTTATTGCAAATCATAATTTTTTTGTGTGTAATTTTAATTAGAATAGATAAGGGTATAATGGTTCATTATTTATTAGAAAATTTAAAAAATAACTTTATCGAATGCTATATTTTTGATAATGACTAATCTCCGAACATCTCTTTAAAAGAGAATCTATCCCCAATTTACGCTTAAAAAAAAAAACCAACTAACTTAACACACTATTAGTAGGACTATTTAAATCCCATGGGAAGGTGGGTTGGTTAGTCCTTGAATTATTTTGAGTATTTTTATACATAAAAAAATTTAATTTTACTAATATCATGTCAAATCAAACAACGCACTATTTATCTTTAGGTTATCATACTCTCAACCAAATACTATTTGGTACAAAAAATATTATACTAATAATTCAATTTATAATATTCTAGATACTAAAAATCAAAATATACTAATTATTCTATAAAAATAATCATTCAACCAAACGACCATGTGATGACAAGTAATTAAAGTTGGTAATGGATGCACATGATTGCTACATACCGAACAAATTTATATTCTTGTTTGGGATATTAATTAATTAATTTATTTTTAATTTTAGTTAAAAAATTATCGTTCGATAAAACTATTATATATTTTAGACTTTTTCCAATGAGACGAACTAAAAGGTAAATTTTTTTGACCAAAATGTGAAAAAGTATAGAAAATAAAAAAAATAAAGTTAGCAAGTCAAATTTTACGTTGTTTATTTTAATTTTTAGTAAAAAATATTTATCTTTTAATTAAAATTGTTATTTTTAAATTGTTCACAAATTTAAAAAGGTAAAACTTTTTAACTAAAAAAAAGATCAAAAATACAAAAAAGCGTAAATTGGGAATAGATCCTATTTTAGAAAGATGCTTGGGGATTAATCCTTATCAAAAGTATAGTACTCTATAAAATTATATATTTCAATTTTTAGATAAAAAATAGACCATTATATCCTTTAATTAATTATAATTAAGGTGATACGATAAAATGGTATATTTTGATATCAGGAAATTTTTTTTCAAATTGTCATTTTTATTTTTCGCGCAAATTTCTCCTTGCCAATTGTGCCTCTGGCACAATTGCATTTTGATTAATCTATATGTTTCTTTTTTTTTTTCAATTGTTTTCAAGTGTGCGTTATATATTTGTTCGACGTCAGTGACATTTCAACTGAAATTCTTAGAGTTGATTTGCGAGATTACATTTGTTTGAGTTTTGAGTATGTTCTAACGTCATTTTTAAGGTTATTTTTCATTCTCATCCATTATTTTGCACTTTAATCTATTTTCAAGATTAGTTTTTTTTCCTCATCCATGATTCTAATAGTAGATTAATTTCTGCAATAAAAATCTTTTTTTCTTTGCAAACACGTGATTAGTACTTTCACCTGATTAAGTTATGATATAGTAAATTTGCAGAAAATGATACATTAACTATAAGATAACGTTAATGATACAATGATCCCACATGTTCACTACATGTTGAAGAAAATGATAACACAGTAAATTGCAGAAAATAATACATTAACTACAGGTTGGTGTATCATGTTCTGTTGGATGTATCATTTTCTGTTAATATATTATTTTCTGTTGGATATCTGTTGACTGTATCATTTTTTGCTGAATTTCTCACTTTACATATCATTCATGCTGGCTGTTTCATTCTATGTTGGCTGTACTTAAGTAAATAGCTCAAAAACAGAGATATACTTGTATTATTTTTATGTACGCTTGAGATTTGTTTTTTGTATCATTTATGTAAGTATGTATTAGTTTATTTTTGTGATTTTTTTGTGTAGCTTTTGTGTTGAGCGTCAAGATTTTTCAAATTTTTTGGAACCGAATCTCGAATAGAAGATTTTAATCAAAAAAGGAAGCTTTTTTTTCAGAGCCGTTCCAAGAGTTTCTGTGAGGCGCGAACAGAAAAAAAAAAAAAGAGAGGGTATTTTCAAAAATAAAATTTCAAATGAGACCTATCACAAAATTAATCTAATTTTAGAACCTAATAGTAAAATAAAACCTAAAATTGGATTTTATGCCAAATTACCCTACAAAAAATGAGGAAAACTCACGCAAAAAAGCCGAATAAGAACTGATTTTTCACAACAGATCTCAACATTGTTCAAAACCAGATGTCTGATGTCTTCCCTGCAGCAAGCAACCTCATTTTTAATTTATAATCAGCCAAATTCTATGATATTTAGGCCTTGATAGACAACTTTAGTTTTTTGGTTTTTTTTGCTAAAAAGGTCAAAAAATAAAGATTGCCCCGTCTGGCAAAAGCTTAAAAAAGCTAATTAAAAAATTAAATTAAAACACAAATTCTTAAAATATTTTATTCAAACTCTCACCACTTGTAAAATATAATAATGCACCTTATTTATAAATTATTTACTACCACTACCAATTTCATATAATTATTAATATCAAATATATATAAATATAAAATTATCTATTGTGAACAAAAAGCAAAAAAAAATATTATTTTTATCCAAACAACCAATTTTAAAAAAGCTAATTTAAAAGCTAAGTTACCAAATAACTTATTTTAAAACCAAACCTTAATCTAGAGGCTATTTTCTGCTATTTTCTCTGTCTTCAAAATTTTCTTTATTTTTAAAATTTTCCCATCATATCCATATATATATATGTTGGAATCTGTGAATTTCATTGGCCATTGAAATCCAGATTTCAATAGCTGGATCAATTACAATTGAATTTATCATTCAATTGCAATTAAAACCTGAAAACTGTTGGAATCTGTGAATTTTATTAGCCATAGAAATTCAGATTTCAATAGCTGAGCAATTACAATTGAATTGGCCATTCAATTGCAATTGTAGCCTGGAAACCAACAGCTTGAGTGGCTGTTGATTTCAGGGCATATACCCTCCACGATGGAAAAGGCCCGTTCATGC
>JAOTRH010000013.1:9367812-9458095 GCA_034768845.1 Heliamphora exappendiculata | reverse complement strand
CAATTAAGATCAACACAAAAAATTCTAATTAAAGAATTTTTAAATGTTTGAACCTTTTGAGATAAAAGTCATTTTTTGGCTAAGATGTCAACTTTGATTGTTCAAAATGTGTTAAGACTTTTATTTTGAAAATATAAAATATTATCCATTAAAAATATTTATTCTTAGAAAATAAATTATGAAAAATCATCAAAATCAAATTAAAAAGCTCTTAGGCTAACACGTACCAAATATGGCCATTACGAGTTTGTAGTGATGCCATTCGGATTGACCAATGCACTCGCAGTATTCATGGGCTTGATGAACAAGTTGTTCTAACCATTATTGGATCAGTTCATGGTAGTATTCATCAATGATATTTTAGTATACTTTCGTATCGAAGAAGATCATTAGCAACACTTGAGAACTTCCCTCCAAGTTTTACAAGATGCACAATTGTACGGTAAAGCCAGCAAATGTGACCCAGCAAAGGTAGAAGCTGTGATGGACTGGAAGCAACCAAAGTCAGTTTTTGAAGTTCCTAGCTTTTTGGGCCTGGCATGCTATTATTGAATATTTATTCAGGATTTCTCTAAATTGGCCCAACCGATGGCGAGGTTGACGAAAAAAGGGATCAAGTTTGAATGGAGCGATGTTTGTGAAAAAGCTTTTCAAGAGTTGAAGACGAGATTAACCAGTGCACCCATTCAGATAGTACTCGACAAAAACGTGGGTTATACAGTGTTTTGCGACGCATCTAAGGAAGGTCTTGGCTGTGTGTTGGTGCAGACTGGTAAGGTTGTAGCGTATGGGTCTCGACAGCTTAAGCCGCATGAGCAGAATTATTCGACTCACGATCTAGAGTTGGTAGCAATAGTCTTTGCATTGAAGATGTGAAGGCACTATCTATACGGAGAAAAGTTTGAACTCTTCACTGATCATAAGAGTATTAAATATCTATTTTCACAGAAAAAATAAACTCAACATGAGACAACGACGTTGGATGGAGTATCTGGGAGATTATGATATCCGTATCGCATATCATCCTGGTAAGGCAAATGTGGTGACTGATGCCTTATGCAAGAAAACAAGAGTAGAATTGGCTTGTTAGTGGAATTCGTTAGAGACTCTCAGTGAGTATCATTTTCAGCCATCAGAAGAAAGTGAAGGTATCTATTTTAGTGTGACTATGGCAACACCGAGTCTTAACCAACTAGTTTTAGAAGCGTAGAGATTTGATCAGGAGGTAGCTTTCATCAAACATCAGCGGTCTAATCAGAAGTAAATTTAGGGATAGGAGCTTCATGCTGATGGAGGCTTAACATATTAAGGAAGCATCTTTGTACCTAACATCAATGGTCTTCGAGATCAAGTATTAAACGAATTTCACAAGTTGATGTTCACAGTACATCTAGATGTGACCAAGATGTACCAAGATTTGAAACGACAATTTTGGTGAGGTGATATGAAGAAGGATGCGAAAATTTTTGTGAGCTGTTGTTTGACATGCCAGCAAGTCAAGGTAGAGTATCAGAAACTAGGAGGGATTCTACAATCATTAGAGATACCTCAATGGAAATGGGAGCATGTAATAATTGATTTCGTATCAGGACTGCCTAAATCTCCGTAGGGGCTTACTGGAATTTGGGTGATCATTGATCGCTTCACAAAGTCAACGTATTTTCTACCGATAAGGATGAGATCGTAAGGCTACACAGTATACCTATTTTCATTGTATCTGATCGCGACCCGTGCTTTACATCCAAGTTCTGACAGGGTCTACAAACAGCTTTAGGGACAGAACTCTGTTTTAGTACAACTTTTCACTTGCAGTTAGACGGACAATCAGAGAGGACTATTTAGACACTAGAAGATATGCTTAGAGCCTGTGTTATGGACTTTCACGGAAGTTAGGAGAGACACTTACCGTTGGTGGAGTTTGCGTACAACAACAGTTATTAGACTAGTATTGGTATGGCATCGTACGAGGCCTTATACGGGCGACCTTGTTGGTCACCTACCTGTTGGACCGAGGTAGGAGAGACAAGTTTACTAGGACCCGATCTTGCGATGGAAACGGAAGAGAAGGTTAAGCTTATTCGTCAGCGCTTTCTTACAGCACAAAGCCGACAAAAGAGTTATGCTTATCAGAGGCGTCGACCGTTAGAGTTTGAAGTTGGAGATCATGTTTTTCTAAAGATTTAACCGTGCCGTGGAATCATTTGGTTTGGGAAGAAAGGAAAGTTGTCTCCCCATTTCATTGGACCGTTTGAGATTCTACAGAAAGTTAGAACCGTGGCTTATCGTTTAGCCCTACACCCATAGTTAGCAAGTATTCACAATATCTTTCATGTATTAAAGCTACGAAAGTACGAGCCTGACCCTACCCACGTTTTGAGCTAGGAGGAGATTAGTTTGCACCAATATGCGACATTCGAGAAAAGGGCAGTGAGAATCCTCGATCGTCGAGAGAAAGTTTTGCGAGGCAAGATGATTCCGTTAGTACGCGTTCTATGGCAGCATCGAGGAGTTAAAGAATCAACATGGGAACAGAAGAATACATGCGTGTGACCTATCCGCACCATTTTGCTGTGTGAATTTCGAGAAAGAAATTCTTTTGAAGGAGGTTAGATTGTAACGACCCGAGCATTTGAGAATTTTTCTAATAAATCAAATATTACTTAATAAATATAATAATAAATAAGATATTATAATTTATAACAATAAATAATTTAATAGTATAATAATTTTTTTAGAAGGTAATAATCTCTTTAGGAAAGAAATAACTTTTAGAAGGCTATAATTTTTTTTGAAGGCAAAAGAATTAAGAAATATATAAGTAAAATAATTATATTTAAATATGAAAAATATTTATCTCTCTCTCTCTCTCTCTCTCTCTCTATATATATATATATATATATATATATATATACCATTAGGGTTGGAGGTGACTAATTAAAAATCAGTGCGCCGCTGGGAACCGCATCAGTTGCTTAGAAAATAACAACAATAGTGCGTCGCTGAAGGAGTTCGGGGAGGAAATAAGCATGCATTTTTGCATGGATCAAGAGCTAAACGAAGTCGGATCGTCGTGATTTTTTACCAACATATGGTTGAAATCGTGCTTTTGATAATCAACGGTTTCGTTTTTCAACCAGTAACATCTAAACCTGCGTTTATTTTGTTGATCGTTACAAATAATATTTGATTATTCCGGCATCCCATTTTCTTCTCGTTCTCCAACCGTTTTTTGTTTTTTGTTTTTTTGAAAGAGAGAGGAGAATAAGCTTATGAATTTGTAGAATTAAGAAAGAGTCTAAACTTTTTGTCTCAAACCGAAGCCGTTATTATCGTACCATTATAGAAAATTAAAAAAGGTAACTAAAGTCACTACTTTTGCAACACATCAGTATTTACTCACTTTTTTTGATTTTTGCTTCAATTAGTGACTGTATTTTAATATGTATGATGAATATTATAATGCTGAGAGATTTTTTTAATATAAACAATTAATCAAAAATTGAAAAAAAAATAACCGAATCATTAGTTTTGCACCATTTCAATATTTAATTACTTCGATGAATCCTAGGATGATATAGTCGTTGAAATTTTTTTGAATATTTATGATAAATATTTTGAAATTAAGAGGGTTAATTTCATTAAAAAATAATTAATCAATTTGTAAAACTTTAATTGGATTTTCGTAGAAAAAGTTAAATTATATATTTTTTAAAAATATTTTAAATCGTTTAAACAAAATTAAACTGACAATTAAGTTTTGCATTTTAAATTCTTTTTCTAGAAAGATCATGTTGCTAAAAAAAGAGTTATGTAAATATGAAAGTCGGATTCAAAATAACACTTGACATATTTTGTTTGATTATAAGATTATGTGTTTATCGATTCATGCATGTTTAGGTATTTCATGTTGTTATTGATGATCGTATATTAAGTTGTCATTTTTTGTTAAAGCATAATTCGTATCACGGGTTGATTATCAATTTTAGCATAATTTTAACTATTGAAAATGTGTTCATCGGGAGTATTGCATAAATAAACTTTGCATGCTAAAAATCATAACATGGTTAATTACGAGTAGTTAGTTATATGTCGTGGTTTGTTATGGTGATGAATATTATCAAGGTGCACCCGCCATAGGATAGGCCGGTGTTCGTACTTTGATAATATCAAGTAGAATTTAAGTTTTGATAAGTTACCTGGCAGACACCTGCCGTAGGCTGGGCCGGTGTATATTTTAGGGTAACTTATCAGGTAGACACAGATGCGTTCTCGATTGTAATTTTAGGAAGATTATCTGGTAGAAATAGATCGTAGGCTTGGTCTTGTTATTATTTTAGGATATCATCTGGCTGAAACCGTAGAAACTTCTCGTTTATTAGATTTGATGTTGATGATGACGATGAGGATGTGTTTGGGAAGTGTTCCATGATAATTCTAGTTGGAGTTATTAGTAATTAATTAAATTATTATGCATTTTGATAAATCTGTTGTTTATTTGTTACTACTTATTGATGTGATTATCTATCGATGCATTCTTTACTTGTGATGAGTCTACTGAGTTCTTCGAACTCATGGTTTCGTTTTATGTTTTCCTGGTGATTCAAACACCAGGTTATGAAGTGCAAGATGACATCGTAATAGAGAACATAGAAGAATAGATGGAGCCCTGGTTCATGTGAACCTAGCCACTAGAGTCTTTACTATCAGCATTTTTTTTTCAATTATTTTTATTTTTTTCTGCAAGAACAATGATGTAATAAAATTTTTGTTTAATTTTTTTAAATATTAGAATAAGTATATTGCCATTTTGTTGCATAGTATTTTTGTTGTTGCTCTAGATGAATCCAAAACTTTTTGAGTCATCACAGTAGCCATGCTTAAGTCTATCTGAATTCTTTTATCTATTGCGGCTCATTTCGATTACAAAATTTGGTAAATGAATATCAAGACAGCTTTCTTTAAAAATTTTTTTGACAAGTATATCTATATGGTACAACCAGACAGTTTCTTTTGAATGGACCAGGAGCACAAGTTGTGTAAGCTTAAGAGATCCATTTATGGACTTAAGCAGGTATTGAGGTTTTAGAATACTTGGTTCGATCACGCCATAAAGTCTTATGATTTTGATCAAAGTCCAGATGAGTCCAGTGTACAAGAAGCGTGACAGAAGTATAATGATCTTTCTAGTACTTTATGTAGATGATATATTGCTCATCGAAAATAATGTGGTGGTATTATCTTCGGTAAAAGTATGTTATTTAGGCAGATCGGTATGAAGGACTTGGGAGAAGCCAGTCATATTCTTGGGATTAAGGTTTTGCGAGATAAAAAACAAAGGGCGTTGCGCTTATCATAAGCAAAGTATATCAATTATATTCTTACTTGTTTTAGCATGTATGATTCCAAGAAAGAGTTTTTCTCTTTCAGGCATGGAATCACTCTATCCAAGAATCAGTGTCCTAAGACACCTGATGAGATAGAGAAGAAGAAGGCAGTTTCTTATGTCTCGACAGTAGAAAGCCTAATGTATATTTTGCTTTGTACAAGACTCGACATCTACTTTGTCGTTGGCATGGTTAGTAGATACCAGTCTAACTCAGGACATGGGCACTGGACTGCGGTAAATAATATAGTCAAGTACCTAAAAAAGGATTAGAGATTATATGTTGGTTTACCAGGCAGACAGTCTAATACCTTTAGAGTACACATACTCAAATTTTCAGTCAAACAAAACTTCCCATAAGTCTACCTCAGGATATATGTTTACCTTCGAAGGTGCAGCTATTTGTTGGAGAAGTATCACGTAGTCTTACATTGCTGATTCCACCATGGAGGCCGAGTATGTGGCAACGTCTGAAGCAGCCAAAAAGGCCGTTTGGCTCAGGAACTTCTTGTTATATCTAGATGTAGTGTCTTCAGTTCAGTCGGCTATTACACTTTGCTGTGGAAATAATGGAGCGATTGCAAACTCGAAAGAGCCAAGAATCCACAAGAAACGAAAGCATATTGAGCGAAAGTATCACATGATACGAGAAATTGTACAGAAGGTTGATGTTGCTATGACAAAAAATTGCATTAGGAGACAACCTTGTAAATTCTTTTACACAAAGCCTACCGGTTAAGACTTTTGACAGTCATGTAGGGAACATGGGAGTCGGATGTATGGCAACATAATTTTAAGTATAAGTAGGAGATTGTCAGGGTTGTATACTAAAAATCATAGATTTTATTTGGCTTTAGTATTTAGTTTTATTTTTAATAAAATTAATTTTTTATTTTATGAGAATTTTAATGAGCAATGAATGCAATATCATTTCTTAATGTTATGCATAGATGTTCTTTATTTTGTACAGTAATTAATCTGATGTGTAGAGTATGGCTTGCACACAGAAGACTAGATTATAGATTTTTGCAGAATATAAGTATTTGTTCACCGTTTAGATGGAATTAGACAAACCATCGGTACAATTGTAGTACATAGTTTTAGTAGGTCTATCTTGATTACGGGAAACATATATTAGCGTCGTCTATTGTTTCGACTCGTTGTGCTAATATACTTTGTGTGTATTGAACATGAGCTCATTGGGGTAATTAATTTTATACTAACTATATAAATTAATTCACATCCCAAGGTTATTATGAGTGCTTCTACTCTTAATCCCGAAATAATTATTATTTGCATATATTTAGTATTCGTTATTTTAATTCATTTGAAGTTGTGATCTTTTATCGGTCTATAGTCCTGGTGAGTTGAATAGCGGTATTAATTATACAGTGAATATTAATTATTAATGAAATCTACGTCGTAATTATTCGGGATTGACGATACTCCCTTAAGGAAGCTTATAAGTTTTGATTGGGCCAAACCCTGCAGGTGAATTTAATTATCCGGTAGTAAAATAAGTTAAGCGAAAGGGTTTAAAGAATTTTAAAATTGCCGATTAAATTAAATTATCTATAATTAAATTTAATTAACGGTTATCGGGAATCTTAATGTGGGGAGATGAGTTAAGCATTTAATAATAAGAGCTCAATGCAAATTGGTCTTGAAATCATGGCTTAGAGTGCAATTACAGTTCTTTAGTGGTATGAATTGTAATTTAGTATTTTATAAAAATTGCAGAAACTGCTGCAAGATTTTCATAATTATAGAAACCGCTGAGAGGTTTGCATATTTGCAGAAATTGTTGAAAAGGTATATGGGTCACACTAGAGGCCTATGTCATAATTATTTCACAGGTCCCTGCTGTAGCCTATAATGATGCGGGTAGACTAAACTAAATTCATAAGTTGTCTTTTAAGACTAAGGTTGTTCAAGTTCTGTCGATACCAGTTTTCGAAGGATTGTAACCCACACTACGTTCGGAAATCGCATCGAAAATACAATAGAAGGTCTGTTCAGGGCTTCAACTCAGAGAATCAAAGTTCGTAGTTGAAAAAATGATCGAAAGATATTCATATAAATTAACTGTGGTGGCATGAGTCTTTATTTTGATTCTTCGACATCAAAAAGTTTTTATTTGGAGCCTATTTTAGAAATTGCTCGTTCAATTTTATTTTTTGAAAAATCGTTTACAAATCAATGATCTTGACAGTTTGCCTCCAACAAAAACTCCTTCAGATTTATTTTTTTATTTCATGTTTTAATTCTCAAGTCTTGAAGGGTCATCCAATTCAGCTATCTCAGTCACATCCATTTCCTTAGCATTTTTCCATCATTATCTAAGTTCATTTGCTTTATTAGTTAAGTTCCAAACTAACACCCGAGTGCAGCTTATAGAGATCCCTAACTATTACCGCCTATTTGGTCATGCAAAGCCTGAAGGTTAGTATCCCGCTCTATGACTCACTACGGGAAACATCCCTTTTCAATTTTGTAGAAGAACGCCGATGGGTAAGCAACCCACACTCACTTTTTCGGGGACTAACCCGATGGGTAGGGCACCTTACTTGCGCAAGTTTTTGGTCTTCCACTACGGAGCTAGCCAAGCCCAACTTATTCCACATCTAACTATCAATTCCCAATTCAAATTAATAATTTCATTTCATTCATTTCATCCCATGTCAATAATTCCACAACCCTAAGTTGTCACGCCCCAAAACCCGAGTCATGTGAATCACCTAAGAAAAATCTATTTTGAAATATCAAGATCCACCAAAATCACCCGAACCCAAACTGTCAAAGAACCTAACCTAAAAAAAACTAAATTAAAAACCTTTGAAAAGTGCGCTTTCGAGGATTTATTTTAGGTAAAATAATAACCCAAAAGAATAGGGTCAAGGTCCTAAAAGCTAAGTCCTTGAAATAAGTCCACAATTTTTTTAAAAATCTATCCAGACCGATCGATGAGTCTCAGGACCGATTGAGCGGTCTTTAACAGTACACAGTTTTTCCCACACCTACAAACAATTGAGGCATGCATGAGATCATTTGATAGATCGATCAATTGGTCTATCGAGTGGTCTAGCCCTGGACCACTTTTCAAAAACCAGACCTTTGAATTCCAAGACTTAACAAATTTTTTAGCCTTTTCAACACATTCAAAGCACAATAGAATAAACTTAAAAGTGCTGAAACTTGATTCAAAACCTCTCTCGAGGCGCTGAGTTCACAATAAACATAAAACCAACCGAAAACTATTTATATAACATTAATATCACTCAATCAAAAACTGTTTCAAACGATAATAGAACTAATACAACAACCTAAGGTTTCTTTTGTTCTCATACAAATATACATGCATTGGAACCATAACTTTAAGGCTTACAAAACATATGTTGTTATGTACAAAACTTCTTATAATGATTACATAATTCAAAATAACCCAAAATAAGAAGACTACAAGTTTCCTAATCAACAATCACCCTCCGAACTTGACCACATCAAGGTAAATGATAAGGGTCACATGAAATTATTTAAATTCAATAACGTGAGTCAAAACTCAATAGAAATAGACTAGCATGAATTAAAAGCGTAGTATACAATTGCCAGTTATATGAACAACTTAATCATGCAAGCCTTTAAAATGATTTTTCCTCAAAACCACGAGTGTTCACATAACCCAACAACGTCTTGCACTTGGAAAACACCATAAGAATCATTTTAGTTGTCCACAAGATTTTCAAACCAAAAAGATTTACACAACCACAATGATTTACATGTACCGACATTGTCGCACCGGGGACAATGGTGGCAAGTAAAGACTCTCATCTATTGACCTAGGTTCAGGGCATTCAATGGCTTGTTAGGCAATGGAAAGTTCTATACCTTGCCACAACAACCAACGCCTCTCATTGGGGCAACCACTTTATTTACGGGATTAACCCGAAGGATTGAAGTACCTATTTGTACAAATTTTTAAACTTTCACCGAAGAGCAATTGAGACCCACATTCACCACATTGTTACAGTACATTCACAAAATCATTAAAGGCACACACCTTAGCCATTAATTTGATTAAAGACACACAGCCAAACCAAACAAAATCGTGGAGGTAAACCGATGTTGTTGCATAAAATTATCCTCAATTCAACCAAATATTCTAAAACCTATGCTTAACCCCAAGGGTTAGCTCCAAACACCAAAATCCATGTTTTTGCAATATTCACATAATTTTTTCCGATTTTCAAAACACATATTCATGAAAATCATATATACATGCATCTACCAACTTCGTAAAAAATCTTACAAACGCAAAATATGCTTTTTAATAAACCAAACAAGGTTTAATCACAAAATTCAACATTTATAGTATTTAAACATGGTAAAAAAGCGTATAATCACATATAGCACTTTTTAAAATCAAGATAGCCTAGAATTCTATCGTATGGAGTTAAAAACTCGAAGCTTTAACCATCGCTAAAAAACTAAAATCGCCGAAATGAGATTCCGTTCAGATAGCTACGAAGCCCTCGGCGAGTATAATAATGATCTACTATCGCAACACAAAAAATAAAGCCCGAATCAAGCCAAAAGCTAGAGAGAAGGCTAGGGTTTTAGGTTTCCTTGATAGGTTTCCTCTCAAGAGAGAAAGAGAGAAACTTGTTGTGGAATAGTTAGACCAAAAACCATTGTAAAAGTTTGTCTCGCGTGCACTTAACTCGGTCTCAGGACCGATCGATCGGTTTCAAGACCGATCAAGTAGTCCTGCCCAGAAAATTTCCAGCTTTTGTACAACAACGCCCACGGTTCCAGGATTAATTCTATTATGCATTTTTAAGCCGCAACATGCATACATCACATAAAAATAAACCACTTTATAGTAACCATATTCAATTTATAACATGTTGAGAAATTGTTACAAAATTAAAAGGTGCCAAGCCTCACAACTCTTCCCCTTTTAAGGAATTTTTCCTTCAAAATGTGTTACATGATCAAGAAGAAAACAACTCTGAGTACCTAGTATGGACTTTAGACTCAAGCTCTCACGTAGCTTTCTCGACTTCGTGATAAAGCCATAGAACCTTAACGTAGGCAATGGTTCTCCCTCTTAACACTTGTTCTTTCTTGTGTAAAATCCTCACGTGTCGTTCCTTCTAAGAAATATCCTCGTCCACCCGCAACTTGGCCCAATCCAAAATATGTGATGGGTCAGGCTCATATTTTCGAAGCATAAAAATATGAAACACATTGTGCATAGATGACAACTGAGGAGACAAAGCCAGAAGGTATGCTACCTCCCTAATCCTCTAGAGGATTTTAAATGGCCCAATAAAGTGTGGCAACAACTTACCTCGACGGCCAAATCTCTTCAAACCTCAACGTGGAAAAATCTTTAAGAATACATGGTCTCCCACCCCAAACTCCAAAGGTGTCCTTTCATCTGCGTAATTCTTCTAACGGCTTTGGGCCGTCACCAAGCGTTAGCGAATCATGGTAATCTTTTCTATTGTCTCCTGCACTAAATTGGGTCCCAAAACTACTGCTTCTCCTACATTTGCCTAATATATCAGTGACCTACACGACCAGCCATACAAAGCCTCAAAAGACGCCATCCCAATACTGGACCGATAGCTATTATTATGCGAAAAAACTCTGCAAATGGTACATGATCCTCCCAAGAACCCCAAAAATCTAGCACATAAGCTCTCAGCATGTTTTCCAAGATCTGTATGGTGTGTTCGGACTGACCGTCTGACTGAGAATGAAAAGCAGTGCTAAAAAGGAAATTCATCCCCAAAGTTAACTAAAGATTTTGCCAAAAGAGTGACATGAAATGTGAGTCTTGGTCAGAAACAATAGATATAAGCACTCCATGTAACCGAGCAATCTCACAAACATATAACTAACTGAATTTGTCCACGGAATCCTTCACACGTATGGGAATGAAGTGTGCATACTTCGCCAGTCTGTTAAGCACCACCCACATAGCATCATGTTCCTTTCTTAGGCCCTTCCAAATACAAAATCCATCATGACGTTTTCCAACGTTTGTTATGATATTGGCAATGGCTGGAGTAGCCCTGCTGGCCTTTGATGTTTTGTCTTCACTTGCTAATAAGTAAGGCACCTAGAAACAAACTAAGCTACATCCCTTTTCATCATCTTCCACCAAAACTATCGGCGTAAATCATGATACATCTTTGTGCTTCCCGAGTGCACTACAAGACGAGAATGATGGAAATCATGTAACACATCGTCACGGCACGACTCTAGCACAAATACTCTCTCAGTAAATCTCAAACTCTGATCTGGGCTCACAACCCATCCCTTAATGTCTTTCCTCTAGCAACTCGATTTCATAACATCTGAGCTTCCTGATTTGTCTGCCGAGCCTCCAGAACACGAGTAACCAACATGGGTCATGAAACTACTGAAAACAAGGTCGCTCCCTCCTTTGTCTCCCTGAGACATAAATCAAACTCAACTACCTCTTGAAGCATGTCTCACTCTGGCCTTGTAATAACAACTAACGAACCATGAGATCTCATACTAAGAGTATCGGCCACGACATTAGCCTTTCCTAGATGATTCTGAAGGTCAAAATCATAGTCCTTCATAAATTCCATCCACCTTTGCTGGCGTAGGTTTAGGTTTTTATGAGAAAATAAGTATTTCAAGCTCTCGTGATCGAAAAAAACTATAAAATGCTTACTGTAATGATAGTGTCGTCATGCCTTCAACGCGAAGACCACATCTGTCAATTCCAAGTCATATGTCCGATAGTTCTGTTCATGAGTTTTCAACTATCGAGACTCATAAGAAATAACCTTTCCTTACATCAAGACACACCCTAAACCATTATGCGATGCGTCACAATAAACTGTGTAACGCACATCTCGTTCTGAAATGACCAACACTGGTGCACTTGTCAATCTCTTCTTCAGTTCATAGAATGCTAGCTCACAAGACTCACTCTAAATAAATTTAACTCCCTTTCGTATAAGGCGAGTCATCGGCGCGGTAAGTTGAGAAAAGTCTTTCACGAATCTTTGGTAGTAGCTTGCCAAACCCAGAAAGCAGCAAATCTCAAACACATTGTTCGGTCATTCCCAACTCATCACCTTGTCAATCTTTGAAGAGTCTACAGATACTCCATCTCCCGACACCACATGTCTAAGAAACTTCACCTCAAGCATCCAAAGTTCACACTTCTTACACTACAACAAAATAAGTCATTATTGACTAAATGATTTTGTCTCTAAATTTATGTATTTCATCGCTAATAGATTCTGTGAAGAAAATGCATTCTCTCCACTTTTGTCTCTAAAAGGTCATTGCAAAAAGCATCTCGTGACGAAAATTTAATTTCTCACTAATACTTTAACATTTTGTGCTGAAAAACCTTGACTCCCCACCAAACAAATGTCGTTTGTGATAATTTACTGTCATATTTGGTAACGAAAGTAATTGTCACAAAACATATTTCGTCACGAAAAAAGTGAATTGTTGACTAAAAAATTTCGTCATAAATGCTATTTCGTCACCAAAATTGGAAAATTATTTTTGCGTATAGTGAATTTGTGAAAAAATATTCTCTTGCAATATAAGAAAATTTTCAATCAACGCTATTTTCTCACAAATAAAAATAATTAGTGACAAATAATTTTGTGGCAACTTTCTTTACCTAAATTGCTAACAATAATTAGTGACGACTAAATTTGTCGCTAAATCGTCGCAAAATTAGATTTTTGTGACAAAACAAATTCTGTTACTACTATAATGTAAATGGCGACAAATTATTTCATCACAAATAGATAGAATGAGTGACAAAATTAATCAAATTTTACCACAACAATCAAGTATAAATCTCGAAGTTGTCTACATAATAATGTAAGTATACTTTTAACTTCAAAAATATACTTTTTAATTAGTTGATTCTGGTTATTCTGCTTTTGGGATTTAGGTTTTCTTCGGGTATAGATTATTGAGTTGAAAAGAGCATAGTCGACACATGTTTGGGCAAGATTAGTGACAGGTAGACTCTGTAGGGTATCTAAACAGCCAATTGAGTCAGCTAAAATGGCAGAGAATGAGGTGAACTTGATAGCTCTAATGAGAGCCATTACTGAGATACAAAGAGATGTGGAGCAGCAGACCCAAGCTCAAAATCAGTGTCCAGCACAAATTCGGGCAATTCAGGCCCGTATACCCATTGTGAATGGACAGCCGAATGACATAAATGAGAACGCCGACGACTTTTGGAATGACAATTAGGTCCCTGACGGACCACAAGTTGTTCCACCACCACCACAGAACCCTCGAAAGGTGATTATTGAGGAAGAAAACACTACTTAGTCCAGAGAATCTGTATTGGTTGAGAAAATCGACCGAATGGAGAAGATCCTAAGAAAGGCCAAGGGAGTTGAAGAATACATGCTTGATGTGGGAGGGCTATGTTTGTTCCCAGATGCTAAGCTGTCGAAAAAGTTCAAAATGCCAGATACGGAGAAGTTCAATGGAACTAGAGATCCCAGAATTCATTTCTGAATGTATGTTGGTATGCTGTCGCCAATGGGAATTGATGACCAGTTGAAGGCTTAGCACTTTCACCGATCTTTTTCTGGGGCAGCCTAGAAATGGTTCCTCTCCCTCGATGTAGCCAAGACCAGAACTTGGGAGGACATAGCTATAGCATTTGTTAGTCAGTACAACTACAATGTCTAACTGGATGTCACCACCAGAGAGCTCAAAATGACTCGACAGGAGAGCTGGGAGTCTTTTGTTGATTTCTTGACCCGTTGGAGGGGTAAAGACGCCAAGATGACAAACTAGCCCTATAAGAAAGAGCAAGTGAGGATCGTGATTAAGAATCTGCAGTCTCCACAGAAACAATACCTTATCACCTAGCCGCTTTGTACCTTTGAACAACTGTTTGACGTTGGGGTACAGATTAAAGACGCCATCTAGTTTGGGGAAATCAAGAAAGCCAAACCAAGGCAGAAACCTAGGAGGACCTTCCCCATAAATAACCAAAACCAATATGCTGCCACCAACCTCGTGTCTTGTTCAAATGAGGTGAACCTGCTAAACCCATCGTCTTTTGCCCAGCAATCCAATAATACCCAACAGTCAGACAATGGCCAATAGCAAAGGCTGAGGAGGGTTTTCACTCCCCTCAATATTTTTTTGTCCACCGCCTTGAGTCGACTCGTCGAGAAAGGGCTTATCAAGCCATTGGACCCCACGCCTATACCCAATCCCCTACTGCCAAGGTTTAATGCTTCTCAATACTGCACTTTCCATTAAGGTCATGGACACCTAACCGATAAGTGCTTAAGGCTTCGACATGAGATCCAAAACCTCATTGACAACAAGGTGATCCCGTCACCATCTACCACCCCAAAGCCGAATGTCACGACTAACCCACTACCAAATCATACCAGGTAGGCTAGGGTAAATTCCATGTCTCTGGGAGAATCAGAAGATCCAAGCCGATATATATGTTCAGCATACCTACCGTGCCCTCATGTTTCAACAACTGAGGATTAGAGAGCATGCTCAATCATTATGATTAGAAATAGCCAGAATAGGATGGAAGAATGGGATGATGGTGCTTGGGGGTGGTATCAGACAACATTCTTGGCTATTCGATAGGAGGAAGAAGAACATAACGAGGAAGACGACTGGCCTTTGGATTACCCGGCTCGACCTTATGAGTTCGGCCATGTACTTGATAGCATCACTCTTCCCTAACTTTTTGAGGAGGAAATATATGTCGACAAAATGCAATCCTATTGGCTGGTAAGGGTTGTGTTAAAATTAGACAGAGCCGAGTGGACCAACTTTTGGGCTGCTTAGGAACAGTAGGTGGATTTTATCGAAGAAGACATATGGGAAGAAATTGATAGTACATGGGCCATCAGAGATGATGAGGAGAGAAGAGGAAGAATAGAAATTAGTGACTTAGGCGATTTGTGGGCATTTGAGAGCCCTCCACTTTTGAACGATGTACGATAGACCAGCAACATAATAACGGGATTATGGGATCCCGACGAGGGGATAGAACATCTGACTAGAAATGGGCGGCATTTCAAGCCATCCCAGCTGGAAAAAGGGCAATTAAGTGGAAAAGAAAAGGAAAAAGAACAATAAGAAGAAGATGATGCAGTGTTGAAACAGTTAAAGAAGACGCATGCTAACATTAGCATTTGGTAGCTACTGATGGCCTCGCATAAACACAGACAAGCTGTGCTAAAAGTTCTGAATAAAGCTAGCATTTCGATAGAGGCCACTATAGAGCAACTAATTAAACTTATTCTGCCAGCAGTAGAACCAAAGGTCATTTCTTTTTCCGATAAAGATATGCCAGCAGAGGGAAGGAATCACAACAAACCACTGCACATTATTGTTAAGTGCCTGGACAAATGGGCTCCTGTGACTCTTATCAAAAATGGATTTGCATTGAACGTATGTCCGCTCAGAACAGCACTCTGCTTAGGACTAAAGACGGAGCACTTCACACCGAGCAATCTAGGAGTTCGGGCTTATGATAACACAGGGAGGGACGTACTGAAACTTGTGTCATTTGCAATATTAGTAGCGCCCTTGGAAATGTCAGTCGAGTCCCATGTACTAGATGTACCAGTGTCTTTCAACTTGTTATTGAGTAGACCCTGGTTGCATAACCCAAGTGTTCAGCTTGTGCCATTGACTCTCCATTAGAAACTAAAGCTGATAAGAAATGGGACAGTTTTAACTATTCAATGAGAAGACAGCATTCATCCCCCGAGGGGAGGAGAGGGCACAACTTTGTTGGGAGTTTAACATGGTGAAGGTGATGTATCGCTCAGTGGTTTGTAATTTGATGAAGCACAAGTAGTTCAAATGCTGATGAATGAAGAAGAAATGTACATCAACCTGTGGGCTGTAATAATGATGAGGAAAATGTCATTTTTCCCTGGTATGGGATTAGGACGTAGGCAGCAGGAAATCCCAGAACTTGACAGGTATTGCCGACTTCGCACCATTTTGGTCTTGGGTATGAGCCAACGGAAGAAAATTTGGAAGAGCCTAAGAAAGGACGGAAGGTCAATTATTCAGGAACACTCAATGGGCATTTTGTCAAAAAGGGGGAAGATTTCCCGTACTATGGCTTTCTGGAACCATGGATTAACGAGGAAACCAATCAAAAGATGCTAGGGTTGGAGATCTTTTTTGGCCATCAGTTGTCTGATACAGAAAAGGAAAAGACATTGAAAGGGAAAGAGAAAGATGAGAAGCCGCGAGAGGAAGCTTGGGCCGACAAGCTTGATGGTACCGACATGGGAGTGCTGTTCAATAAAAAGATGGCACAATTGCAAGGGCCTAAGAAAGGATGGAAGGTCAATTATTCAGGAATGCTCAATGGGAATTTTATCAAAAAGGGGGAAGATTTCCCATACTACGCCTTTTTGGAACCATGGATTGACGAAGAAACCAATCAAAAGCTGCTAGGGTTGGAGATCTTTTTTGGCCATCAGTTGTCCGATACAGAAGAGGAAAAGACATTGAAAGGGAAAGCGAAAGATGAGAAGCCGCGAGAGGAAGCTTGGGCTGACAAGCTTGATGGTACCGACATGGGAGTGCTGTTCCATGAAAAGATGGCACAGCTGCAAGTATCCAACTCGGACGGCTTCATGATGGGCTTCAGTGCACCAGCCGATTGCACCAAGCTTATTGTTGATGCAACTGCAAAAGAAGTAAAGAATTAGACCATTGAGTCATCTGATGTACATATTTTCTGTTTTGAGTCTAAGTCTAAGTCTGAGTCTGTGGTTGGGGGCACGTTTGTTTGTGCACCTCCCCCTGTCTATGCTTTCGAGTTTGTAATTCCTTCTTCTTTCAATGAAATGAACGAGGTTTTCGGTTACTCTGCTTTATTTGATTTATTTCATATGCTTTCCGATGATTTTAAATTCAGCAGGGATATCCCTGAAGAAATAAAACTTTTAATAAAAAGAGAAGATGAAATGCGTGCCCAATCTATAATTGAAGAAACTTTGTTAATAAATCTGGGTAATGAAACTAACCCGCAAAATGTACAAATTGGTTCTTCTTTATCCATTGTTGAACAAAAATAATTAATAACTTTATTAAAAGAATTCAAAGATCTATTTGCATGGTCTTATGAGGATATGCTCAGAATTGATCCTCACATTATCCAGCACCATATCCCCTTATACCTTGATGCCAAACCGGTCAAGCAAAAGTTAAGACAAATTCGGCCATAATGGGCTCTAAAGATCAAAGAAGAAGTTTCCAAATAGATTAACGTTGGATTCCTGATGGTAACTAAGTATCCAAAATGGGTAGCCAACATTGTGTCGGTTTTAAAGAAGGATGGACGTATCCAAGTCTTTGTGGATTTTTGAGATCTCAATAAGGCTAGGCCGAAGGATGATTTTCCACTACTACACATTGACGTCTTGGTGGACAGTACAGCGGGGCACGCCTTGTTGTCATTCATGGATGGCTTCTTCGGGTACAATCAGATTCTAATGGATCCCAAAGATAGAGAAAAGATGACGTTCATTACACCTTGGGGCACTTATTGTTATCGTGCGATGCCATTTGGCTTGAAGAATGCAGGGGCAATCTACCAAAGGGCTGCCACTACTTTACTGCATGACATGATACACAAGGAGGTCGAGGTATACGTGGACGATATAATAGTCAAGTCTAAGGATCAGGATGGTCACATTATAGCACTGCGAAGGTTCTTTGAAAGGATTCGAAAGGACAAGATGCGGCTCAACCCACAAAAGTGCGCCTTCAGGGTTACTGTCAAAAAATGCTCGGGTTATGATCACACAACGAGGCATTGAAGTGGATCCTTCAAAGATCAAAGCAATTTTGAAAATGCCTCCTCCGAAGACTGAGCGAGAAGTCAGGGGCTTTTTGGGTAAAATACAATTTATCTGCCGATTCATCGCAAAACTGACAACTACATGTGAGCCACTCTTTCGTCTGCTAAACAAAAGTAGTCAAATTTGAATAGGATCAGAAATGCCAAGATGCCTTTGATGCCGTACGACGGTATCTGCAAAATCCACATGTTCTAGCTTCTCCCGAACCTGATAGGCTACTGATTCTTTATTTGTCAGTAACTGACTCGGTTATGGGATGTATGTTGGCACAAGAAGGTGAAACTAGAGTCAAAAAGGCTGTCTACTACTTAAGTAAGAAGATGACAGGGTCAAAAATACGATACACACCACTAGAGAAGACATGCTGGGCCTTGGTTTGGGGTTCTCAAAAACTTAGGCATTACATGCTATCCTTCACAGTGAATATCATCTCTCGGATGGACCCGTTGAAGTACCTATTTGAAAAGTTGGCACTAACAGAAAGGTTGGCTCGATGGTTACTGTTATTATTTGAGTTTGATCTTCAATATGTCACCCGAAAGTCAGTCAAGGGCAGAGCAGTGGCAGAATTCCTGGCCGATTAACCAATTGAAGGAGGTGAAGACACAGAGTTTTAGTTTCCTGACGAACAACTAATGAAAGTCGGGGATGACAAGTGGACTTTATATTTTGATGGCGCATCCAATCAGTATGGCTATGGAATAGGAGTTCTTGTCACTCCCGACGAATCACACATCCCTTTGTCCTTAAAGCTCAATTTTGAAGTTACCAACAATCAGGCTGAGTATGAAGCATGTTTAGCCGGATTGGAGGCAGCCTTAGAATTAGGGGTAAGAAAGCTGGAAGTCATCGGAGACTCGGCACTGGTAGTCTCACAAGCGAGATAAGAATGGAAAGTCAAGGATTTAATCTTAATTCTCTATCATCAAGAACTAGAGAGGCTGATACCGTGCTTTGAATCAGTTATCTTTACCCACGTGCTAAGACTACAGAACAAGTTTGCCGACGCACTGGCCACCCTAGCATCCATGACTGATATGCCATCTGATGTCCGAATGAGGCCTTTGATAATTGAATAGAAAAGAAAACCAACATACGAGATAATGGCCGCAATCGAGGAAAGCACTAACGACCTTCCATGGTACTTTATGGAGAAAATAGAATACCCCAAGTCTGCCAACAAAAAGGACAAAAGGGAAATACGACGATTATCTGCACAGTTTGTCATTTGCGGTGGAAGACTATACAAATGAGGGCATTTTGGGGTCAACAAGTTGTGCGTCAACAATGAAGAAGGTCAAGAACTAATGAAAGAAATCCACGTGGGAGTTTGTGGGCCACACATGAGTGGGAATATGTTAGCCAAGAAAATCCTACGACAAGGATACTTTTGGATGACGATGGAGACAGACTGCACACAATTCGTGTGGAGGTGCCACAAATGTAAAATTCACGCAAATCTCATGCACGTTCCCTCATCTCAGTCGCATAACCTGACGTCACCATGGCCTTTCTCAGTATGGGGCATTGATGTGATCGGCAAGGTAACACCGAATGTGTCAAATGGGCACGAGTTTATCTTAGTAGCCATTGGCTACTTTATTAAGTAGGTAGAAGCAGCCTCCTACTCAGTATTGAAAGCCTCTCATGTTGCTAAATTCATCAAGTAAAATATCATATGTCAGTACGGGGTCCCCCACGAGATCATATCAGACAATGGCTAGCATTTCCAAGGAGAGGTCCTGGATCTTTTTGAATAATACCGAATAGTGGCCCACAAGTCCTTAACATATCGACCATAGACCAATGGAGCGGTTGAGGCAACAAACAAGAATATCAAGCAAATTCTACAAAAGACGATCAACTCACATAAGAATTGGCCGGAGCATCTTCCATTTGCACTTTAGGGATAGTAAACGTCGATCAGAACTTCAACTGGAACCGCACCATACACTTTAGTGTATGGGATGGAAGTCGTGCTTTCCATCGAAGTGGAAATCTCTTCAGTAAGAGTAGTAGCCGAGGCCAGTATTTCAGAAGTAGAATAGTAGAGGAATCGGATGGAAGAAGTGCTCTTATTTGATGAAAGAAGATTGAAGACTCTATTTCATGTACAAGGATACCAGAGGAGGATAGCTTGAGCATTCAATAAGAAGTTCAAGACCCGGGACCTTATAGAAGGAGATTTGGTTCTTAAGGAAATTAGAGTTCTTACCTTCGACCCGAGAGGCTAGTTCAAGCCAAACTAGTCCGGACAGTTTCTCATCAAAACCATCATGACCGGTGGTGTAGTCATTATTATGGATTTGGATGACAATGTGTTTTCTACCCCAGTAAATCTCGATCAGCTCAAAAAGTACTATCCTTGAGGTAAAAATAAAGATAAGATAAAAGCTCGCTTAGTTGAAAATCGAAAAGCCAACTCAGGAAAAAGTTAGAGCAGCCCACTTGGCTAAAAATCCGAAAGGGCGACCTTGTTAAAAGTTAGGGCATTACAAAAGGAGAGTGCCAATACCAGAGTGAAAACTAAGCCCGAACTATGTTATGGCCTAATTCCATCTTTTTGAGATACGTAGGTAGCTTCTTTTGAGAAGTCCGACCACATTCTGTGTTTTAAACCATTTTGAAATCGAGTAAGGCCAATGCAAATTTAGCTTTGAATTTTGATAATAAAGTCATTCAAACTTTGGATAAATTTAAACCATTGTAAACATAAAGTTGGAGTTTTCATTACTTTAATTAGAGTTACAAAGTGTTGAAAATAAAGGGAAGGGCACGCAAGTCCCAAACTCTACAAACAAAAGAGGAAAGCTATGAAATCTTTAAAACAAAGCAGGAGGCCTCAAATCCTTCTACTTTTTTCTGCTTGTTTTCCTTCTTCTATATCTTTCTTCTCCCAATCATGCATCAGCCATGTCTTGTACTCGGTAAAAAGCTCAGGACATTGCAACTCTGCATTTCCATACATGAACGAGACGGTTAGGCATCCTGATACAGTGTTAGAAATAGGGCCCGCAGCGCAGATGAAAACAGACGGCCTCAGATACTGGGAAAGATGATCTGACTACGACCGAACTGCCGCATAATCCTATGTGGGTAATAGAAAGTAGTCTGACGCAGACCAATCAGCATAACACCAGGGTAGTCCATGGTGGTCAGAGTCATGGCATGAATCTGCCACCAGGGGCACTTCCAAGTAATATCAGGGCTAGTCAGAGAAGAAAGGTACTGTCGCCAGGCTGCCGCAATACTGCATATCTGATAACAGAGGCAGTAAAGGAAAGCTATAGCATTGTGTCTATAAGTGGGTGATTTTTACACAAGATTTACCTTCTCTATTAGCTAGATTTACAGCAAAAAACTGGAACAGTAAGAGAAAAGCTTTGCAGTGTGACAGAGAGTTTAATGAAGAAGTAAGATTTTGAGCTTACTTGGAGAAGTAGGGGACTACCAGCAAAAGTGGTGGTCTCGCCACAATGAACGGCATCCAGACCCAATAGTGTCTCGGCCAAGACAAGTGATATAAAATCCTTCCCCATCCACCTCTGGCCGGCAACGTCAATCAAAGCACAGCTAACTCGCCCGTTAGAGGGAACAAGAAGATAATGGGCAAGAAGACATAAGCAAAAAACATAATGTTGTTGCAGCTAAAAATTGAGGTCACTAAGGTCACCGAAAGGACAGAATCTATCAATGATCCAAGGTAAGTCAAGACAGCCATCGTGTGTCAGAAGAGCGGCTTCCATCCTAGACAGGCAACAGAGCTGCATCACTTGTTGGCGAGTCAAAAGAAAGAAAGTGGGAACCACGACGGAGCATCGCGGGGCCAAATAAAAAATAGTAGCAAACTCCTCCACGGTGGGGCATAGCTCTTCAAGGCCGAACCGGAAGACGTGCGATTACAAGTCCCATAGCTGAGCAGCTGCTTTCAGCAAAGGCCTATCAATCTTTATGGTCGTGAGAGGAAATAAGGAGTTGATACCGAAAGGGGCAAAGTTTAAACATTCAACATGAGAGAATGCCTCAATCCATGAAGAATGGGGATTAGCCATCTGAGCAAGAACAACAGAAAATGGGTCCTTCAGGGTTATATTTATGAGGCAAGAAAGGGAAGGAAATCAAAATTTTGACAAAAGGAATGTTCAATGTGGCGACCGCCACCTTAGAGCTGGCGATCTCCAACTCAAAAAAGCATAGTACAGTGACATCAGCCCTTTGACCAGACGACTGCCAGGTTATAAACGAAAACTGCCATGTCAGTCTCCTTGGAGGTGGCGACCACCATGTTATGTTATGGCGACTGCCATGTTCGCCATGTTTGAACATGGCGGGTGTGTGTCAGATTGCAGTTTGTGTGATTTGTATAAATTGTAGCATCTGAGTTATGCATCCAAGATTGTTTGAGCAGCAAATAAAGAAAAATCATGCAATAGATAAAAATGTAAAGTAATAAATGGCGCGAAGGCCCAAGATGCATCAGAAAGAAGTATAGTGTATCAAAAATATAAACTGGGGCACCCAGGTCCAATAAGAAATGACAGGGGCACGCAGTCCCATAAATGTATTAAACCAGGGCACCCAGACCCATAAAAAGTAAATGAAAATATAAAAGTAACTAGGGAGGGGAGTGCCTCCACCAGCTCCAGCTGGGCCTCCTGCCCCAGCCCCAGCTACAGTTTGAGGTCGCGACTTTCGGGCTTCTTCCCGGGGTCGTTCCAGAGGATCTGTCTCATCTGCTCGGAGCCAATCCAAGGTTGTCTCTTTCTCTAGTAGTGATGATGCCGATGACTTCGACAGACTCTTCGAGGATGACAACTCGGAGGAGGTCGGCCCTTCCCGTCGAGTTCGCTTGAGGCACACATGAGAGAGAGCTCCCCCTTCTTTTTGTTATTTCTTGCTCAGATACATTTACTCTTCATTGGCCTGCGTGCCTTGGTTTAACATTTTCATACATTTATTCGATCTATGGGCCTACATGCCCCAATTTTACCGTTTATTGGGCCTGGTGCCCCTATTTTTTTGTTCTAATGCATTTCGTCACTTTCTGATACATTTTGTGCCATTTATCACTTAGCAAGTTGCATGAATTTCCGTTATTTGCTGCTCAAACTGTTTTGAATGCATAATTCAAATGCCACACTTTATATAGATCACACAAACTGTAAGCTGACATACACCCTCCATGTTCAAACATGGCGGTCGCCTTAATCCAACATGGCAATCGCCATAATACAACTTGGCGGTCGCTACTGTCAAGGGGACTTACATGGCGGTTGCTATTTTCAATATGGCGGCCGCTTGGTCAAAGGGCTGATGTCACTGTACTGTACTTTTTGGAGTTGGCGATCGCCAGTTCCAAGCCGGCGGTCGCCACTTTGAATGGGCATTCTGCCAAAATTTCTTTTTCAACCTTATAAATAAGGACCTGGAGGCTCCATTTGCTGTTACTCTGGCTCAGATGGCTTCTCCTCTTTCTTTATGGATTGAAACATTTTCCCACATTGAACATTTGAACTTTGCCCCCATTTAGCCTGAATTCTCTTTTCTCACTGAGGACCGTGGAGGTTAACAGTCCCTTTTTGTCAGCTGCTGCTCAACTGTGGGATCCACAGTCTCATGTCTTTCAATTTGGCTTTGAGGAACTCTACCCCACTGTGGAGGAATTTACAGCCATGTTGGACCTAATTCCATGGAGTTCTGTTATCGTTCCAACTCCCTTTCTCTCGATTCGGCAGCAGGTGATGCAACTCTGCGGTCTGTCCGAGAGGGAGGCCTCTTTTCTAACCTCGGAGGACTGTCTTGACATTCCCTGGCTTATTGAGAGGTTTCATCCTACTGGTGACCTCAGCGATCTAGAATTTTAGCTGCGGCATCATTATGTACTTTGCTTCTGCCTCCTTGCCCAGTATCTACTTGTCCCTTCCGATGGGCAGGTTAATTGTGCCCTGGTTGACATTGCTGGCCTAATGTGGATGGGAAAAGACTTCGTGCCACTCGTTGTAGCTGAGACAATACTGGGCTTGGACGCTGTTCATCGTGGTGTGACCACTACCTTTGCTGGCAGCCATTTACTTCTTCATGTGAGCTTAACATCGTCCTTTGTATCATGTTCTTTGTCATATTGCAAAGCCTATTTCAACTCTTATTACAGATCTGGCTGATAGAGAAGGTAAATCTTGTACATAATCTTTCTACTGACAAGAACAATGCCGCTGCCTTCCTTTATTGCCCGCGTTATCAGCTATGTGATACTGAGGTATCTTGGCGACAGTATCTTTCTTCTCTGACTGGCCCAAACATTACCTGGTAGTGCTATTAGTGGTGGATTTTCGCTATGACTCTGACCACTATGGATCAGCCTAGCGTTTTGCTGATTGGTCTGTGTCAGACTACTTTCTACTATTCTCATAGGATCATGCGGCAGTTCGGACAAAGTAATATCATATCTACCAGCATCCTAGGCTGCCTGTTTTCTTCTACACTGCGAACTCCTTTTCTAGCACAGTTTGGGATGCCTAGCTTTCTCGTTCACGTCTGGAATTGCAATGTCCTGAGCTTTTTGCTAAATACAAGACATAGTTGACACAAGATAGGGAGAAGAAAGATAGATAAGAGGGGAAACAAGCGGTGAAAAGGAGAAAGATTTGAGAACCTCTGCTTTGTTTTGAAAATTCCACAACTTTCCTTTTTTATTTGTTTTGTAGAGTTTGGGACTTGCATACCCCTCTTTTTATTCAAAACTTTGTAACTCTGATCAAAGTAATGACGAACTCCCACTTTATGTTTAAGATGGTTTAAATTTATCCAAAGTTTTAATGACTTTATTATCAGAATTCAAAAATTAATTTGCATTGGTCTTACTCAGATTCAAAGATGGTTAACAATGAAAAGTGCGGTTGGACTTCTTAAAAGAAGCTGCCTACGTATTCCAAAAAGATGGAATCATGCCATAACGTAGTTTAAGCTCGATTTTTGCTCGGGTATTAACACTTTCCTTTTGTGATTCCCTAACTTTTGCCAAGGTCGCCCTTTCAGGTTTTCGGCCTTGTGGGCAGCTCTAACTTTTGCCTAAGTCGCCCTTTTAATTTTCAACCCAGCGAGCTTTTATTTTATCTTTATTTTTTACCACAAGGATAGTATTTTTTTAGTTGGTCTAGGTTTACTAGAGTGGAGAGTACATTGCCATCCAGATCCATAATGATGACTGCACCATCGGTCATGATGGTTTTGATGAGAAATGGTCCGGACCAGTTTGGCTTGAATTTGCCTCTTGGGTAAAAAATAGGAGCTCTGATTTCCTTAAGAATCAGATCCCCTTCTCTGAGATCTCGGGTCTTGACCTTTTTGTTGAATGCTCGAGCTATCCTCCTTTGGTAACCTTGCACGTGAAATAGAGCCTGTAGCCTTCTTTCATCGAACAAGAGCAGCTCTTCCATCTGGTTCCTTTGCCATTCTGCTTATGAGATATTGGCCTCAACCATTACTCTTAGTGAAGGGATTTTCACCTCAATGGGAAGCACGGCTTCCATCCCGTATACTAAAGAGTATGGCGTAACTCCTGTTGAAGTTTTGATTGACGTTCTGTATCCCCAAAGGGCAAACGGTAAATGTTTTGGCCAATCCTTATGTGAGTTAATCGTCTTTTGCCGAATTTTCATGATATTCTTATTTGCGGCTTTGACTGCCCTGTTGGTCTGCGGCCGATATGGTGAGGACTTGTGTGAGCCACTATCCGATATTCTTCGAAAAGATCCAAGACCTCCCCTTGAAAATGTGAGCCATTATCCGAGATGATCTCATGGGGAACTCCGTACCGACAAATGATATTTTGCTTGATAAACTTAACAACGTGGGAGGCTTTCAATATCGAGTAGGAAGCTGCTTCTACCCACGTGGTGAAATAGTTAATGGCCACTAAGATAAACTCATGTCCATTGGATGCCTTCGGTGTTACTCTGCCAATCACGTCGATGCCCCATACCGAGAATGGCCATGGTGACGTTAGGTTATATAGCTTAGACGGGAGAACATGCATAAGGTTTGCGTGAATCTGGCAGTTATAACATCTCCGCACAAACTTGATACATTCTGTCTCCATTGTCATCCAAAAGTATTCTTGTTGTAGGATCTTCTTGGCTAACATGTTATCACTCATGTGTGGCCCACAAACTCCTGCGTGTATTTCTTTCATCAGTCCTTGGCCCTCTTCCGTGTTTACACACAACTTGTTGACCCCAGAATGTCCTCATTTGTACAGTCTACCACCACAAATGACAAATTGCGCAGATAGTCGTCGTATTGTCCTTTTATTATTTTTACAGGAAAACTTGGGATATTCTCCTTTCTCTAAGAAGTTCTGAATGTCAAAGTACCATGGAAGGCCATCAGTGCTTTCTTCAATGGCAGCTGCTATCTCATAAGCTGGCTTCCTCTTTTGCTCAATTATCAAGGGCCACATTCTTACCCCAGATGGTATGCCAATCATGGATGCTAGGGTGGCCAGAGCATCGGCGAACTTGTTCTACAGTCTTGGTACATGGGTGAAGATTACCGATTCAAAGCATGATATCAACTTCTCTAATTCTTGATGATAGAGAATCAAGGTTAAATCTTTAACTTTTAATTCTCCTCTTGCTTGTGAAACTACTAGTGCTGAGTCTTCGATGACTTTTAGCTTCTTTGTCCCTAGTTCTAAGGCTGCCTCCAATCCAGCTAAACATGCTTTATATTCAGCCTGGTTGTTGGTAACTTCAAAATTGAGCTTTAATGACAAGGGGACGTGTGAGTCGTCAGGAGTGACAAGGAGGACTCCTATCCATAGCCATATTGATTGGATGCGCCATCAAAAAATAGAGTCCACTTGTCATCCCCAACTTTCTTCAGTTGTTCATTAGGAAACTGGAACTCAGCGTCTTCACCTCCTTTTACTGGTTGGCCGGCCAAGAATTCTGACACTACTCTGCCCTTGACTGACTTCCGGGTGACACACTGGAGATTAAATTCAGATAACAATAGCAACCATCGGGCTAACCTCCCTGTCAGTGCTGGCTTTTCAAATAGATACTTCAGCAGATTCATTCGAGAGATGATGTTCACCGTGAAAGACAGCATGCAGTGCCTTAATTTCAGGGAAGCTCAAACCAAGGCCCAACATGTCTTCTCCAATTGAGTGTACCGTATTTCTGACCAGGTCATCTTCTTGCTTAGGTAGTAGATGGCCTTTTTCAATTTTAGTTTCTCCTTTTTGTGCAATCATACATCCCATAGCTGAGTCAGTCACTACAAGTAAAGAATCAGTGGCCTGTCATGTTCAGGAGGAGCTAAAACATGAGGGTTTTATAGGTACAGTTGTACGGCATCAAATGCGTCTTGGCATTTTTGATCATATTTGAACTCAACTCCTTTCTTCAGCAGACGGAAGAGTGGCTCACAAGTAGTTGCCAATTTGGCTGTGATGCGATTGATGAACTCAATTCTTCCCAGAAAGCCCCTGACTTCTCGTTCGGTCGTTGGAGAAGGCATTTTTAAAATTGCCTTGATCTTCAAAGGGTTGACTTCAATGCCTCGTTGAGTGATCATGAACCTAAGCATTTTTCCCGCAGTGACTCCAAATATACACTTCTGCGGGTTGAGCCGCATCTTGTACTTTCGGATCATTTTAAAGAACTTTTGCAGTGCTATGATGTGACCATTCCGATTCTTAGATTTGACTATCATATCATCTACGTACACCTCGACCTCCTTATGTATCATGTAATGCAGTAGGGTAGTAGCAGCTCTTCGATAGGTTGCCCCTGCATTTTTCAAGCCAAACGGCATTACACGATAATAATAGGTGCCCCAAGGCGTGGTGAATGTCATCTTTTTTCTGTCTCCGGGATCCATCAGAATTTGATTGTACCCGGAGAAACCATCCATGAATGACAGCAAGGCAGGCCCCGCTATACTATCTACTAGGTCGTCGATGTGTGGTAGTGGAAAATCGTCCTTCGGGCTGACCTTATTGAAATCTCAAAAATCCACGCAGACTCAGATACGACCGTCCTTCTTAAAACTGGCACTATATTGGCTACCCATTTCGGATACTCGGTTACCATTAGGAATCTAGCGTTGATCTATTTAGCAACTTCTTCTTTGATCTTCATAATCCATTTTGACCGGATCCATCTTAATTTTTGTTTAACCGGTTTGGCATCAGGGTATAAGGGAATGTAATGTTGGACAATATCAGGATCAATTCCGGGCATATCCTCGTAAGACCATGCAAATACATCTTTGAATTCTTTTAATAAAATTATTAATTGTTCTTATTCAGCTAAGGATAAAGATGAACCAATTTGAACATTTTGCGAGTTAGTTTCATTACCTAAATTTATTGATAAAGTTTCTTCAATTATTGGTTGGGTATGCATTTCTTCTTCTCTTTTTATTAAAAATTTTATTTCTTTGAGAATATTCTGGTCGAATTCAAAATTATCAGAAAACATATGAAATAAATCAAACAAAGCAGAGTAATCGAAAATCTTGTTCGTTTCATTAAGAACAGTGAGAATTACAAACTCGATGGTAAAAGCAGAGAGAGGAGCATCAATAGATGTGCCCTCAACCACAGACTCCGACTCAAATTCGGACTCAGGATAGACGACCTGCTCATTACAAAACTCGATGGTCTAATTCTTCATTTCTTTTGCAGCAGCATCAACGATAAGCTTGGTGCAGTCGACTGTCGCGCAAAAACCCATCACGAAGCAGTCCGATTCGATTATACGCAACTGAGCCATATTCTCATTGAATAGCACTCTCAAGTCAGCTCCATCAAGCTTGTTAGCCCTGTCCTCTTCCTGAAACTTCTTTTCCTCCTCATCTCCTTCCATTGTTTCTTCCTCTTCCGTGTCAGACAACTGGTGGCTGAAAAAGATCTCCAACCTCTAAAACTTTTGATTGGTCTCTTCGTCGATCCACAGCTTCGGAAAGCCCCAATACGGGAAATCTTCTCTCTCCTTGACGAAGTATCTATTGAGTGTCCTAGAATAATTGGTCTTTCGTCCCTTTCTAGGCCCTTTCAGATCTTCTCCCGTTGGTTTATACCCAAGACCAAAACGGTGTAAAGTCGGCAATACCTGAATGGATTTCGGGATTCTCTGCTACTTGCGTCCTAATCCCATGCCCGAGAAAAATGACATTTTTCTCATCATTGTTACGGCCCATGGGTTAACATATTTTCTTCTTCATTCATCAGCATCCGAACAACCAATTCTTCATCGGATCAAAAATCACTAAGCAACACATCATCTTCGCTAAGCTGAACTTCCAACAGAGTTGCGCCCTCTCTTTCTTTTGGGGGGTGAATGCTGTCTTTTCAGTGGATGGTCAAAACTGTTCCATTTTTTGTCAATTTCAATTTTTAGTGAAGGGTAGAAGGTACCGCCTGAACATTTAGGTCATGCCGCCACGGCCTGCCCAGCAGCAGATTGAAAGAGGCTGGTAATTCTAGCACGTGAAACTCAACTAACGTCTCAAGAGGTCCTACTTAAACGGCGAATGACACCAGTTCTAATACATCCTTTCTTGTGTTGTCATAGGCTCGCACCCCTTGATTGCAAGGAGTAAACTGATTTAGCCTCATCCCTAGGCAGACAGCCGTTCTTAATGGGCAAACGTTCAAGGCAAATCCATTTTCAATAAGGGTTGCTGGAACCCACATTTCTAGGCATTTGACGGTGATATGTAGCGGCTTGTTGTGACTTTTTCCTTCAGCGGGGAAATCCTTATCTGAAAAGAAAATAACTTTTGGTTCGGCGGCTTGTAGAATAAGTCCAATAAGCTGCTCGGGGGTTGCATATATTGGGACACTGGTCTTATTTAACACCTTCAAAATAGCTTGCCTATGCTTATGTGACGCCATCAATAAGCCCCAGATACTGATGTTGGCCTGCGTCTTCCTCAACTGTCTAAGTACAGCGCCATCCTCCTCCTCTTGCTCTGTCTCTCTCCCTTTCCCACTTGGTTGTTCTTCTCCTAACTGAGTTGGTTTAAAATGTCGTCAACTTCTAGTTAGGTATTCTGCGCCGTCTTCGGGATCCCATAATCCCAGCATCACATTATCTGTCTGTCTTACTTCGTTTACGTGTAGAGGGCTTTCAAATGCCCACAAATCATTTAAGTCACTAACGGCTGCCCTTTCCCTTCTTTTCTTGTCATCTTCAATAGCTCATGTATTATCGATTTCCTCAAAGATGTCATCTTCAATAAAATTCACTTGCTGTTCCCGAGCGGCTCATAAATCGATCCACTCGGCCCCGTATGACTTTAGCACAACCCTTATCAGCCAATAGGATTGCATTTCATTGACATGTATCTCTTCCTCAAAAAGTTGGGGAAGGGTGATTCCATCGAGCACGTGGTCAATTCCATAGGATCGGGCCGGATAATCTAATGGCCAGTCATCTTCTTTGTTGCGCTCCTTCTCTTGTTGGTAGACTTGGATTAGCGATCGATACCATTCCCAGGCATTATCATTTCATTCTTCCATCCTGTCTCGACTGCCTCTAATCATCATGAACGAGCATACTATCTGATTCTCGATTATTGAAACATGAGGGCGTGGTAGGTGTGCTGAATAGATGTGCTGACTCAGGCCCTCCAATTCCCCCAAAGATATGTAATTTACCCCAGTTTGCCTGACATCATTCGGTAGTGGGTTTAGTAGTGACATTTGGCTTTGGGGTGACAGATGGTGGTGGGATCACCTTGTTGTCAATGAGATTCAGAATCTCATGGCGGTGGCTCATACATTTGTCAGTTAAATGCCCGTGGCTTTGGTGGAAGGCGCAATATTGAGAGGCATTATACCTTGGGGGAAGTGGGTCGGGCACTGTCATGGGATTCAATGGCTTGATAAGCCCTTTCTCGACGAGTCGGCTCAGGGCGGTGGATAAAGAGATGTTGGGGGGTGAAGACCCTTCTCGATTTTTGTTGCTGTTGCCCATTGTTTAATTGTTGAAGGTTATTTGTTAGATGGGTGGAAGAAGAAGGGTTCAAAAGGTTCACCTCTCCCGAGCGGGACATGAGATTAGTTACAGCAGGTTGATTTTCGGGAAGTATCCTTCTTGGTGGTTTCTCATTGAATTCTGTCTTCTCGATATCACCAGATTGGATAGCGTCCTCAATTTGCACCCCAGCGTCGAACAACTGTTCAAAGGTGGAAAGTGGTTGTGAGATGAGGTAGCGCTTTAACGGAGACTGCAAATTCTTAACCACAATCCTCACATGCTCTTTCTTAGTTGGCCTGTTTGTCATTTTTGCAGCTTTGCCTCTCCAACGGGTCAGGAAGTCGACAAAAGATTCTCTATTCTCTTGTCAGGTTGTTTGAAACTTTCGAGTAGTGACGTGCAGCTGGACATTGTAATTATACTGGCTGATAAAAGCCGTTGCTATGTCTTCCTAAGCCCTGGTTTTGGCTACATCAAGGGAGAGTAACCATTTTTAGGCTGTCCCGACAAGAGATTGGTGAAAGAGCTGAGCCTTCAACTGGTCATCAATTTCCATTGGCGAGAGGGTGCCAATATACAATTGGAGATGAATTCTGAGATCTCCAATTCTGTCAAATTTTTTCATGTATGGCATTTTAAACTTTTTTGGTAATTTAGCATTTGGGAACAGGCAAAGTCCCCCTACATCGAGCATATATTCCTTAACTCCCTTAGCTTTTCTGAGGACCGTTTCCATCCTGTTGATCTTCTCGATCAGTGCAGATTCTCTGGACTGCGCAGTGTTTTCCTCCTCAATTATTACCTGACGAGGGTTTCGTGGTGGTAGTGGAACTACTTGCAGCCCATCGAGGACCTGATTGTCATCCCAAAGGCCTTCTGCATTCTCATTCGTGTCATCTGGTTGCCTATTCACAATAGGGATACGAGCGTGAATCGCCCGGATCTATGCCTGACATTGCACTTGAGCCTAGGTCTCTTGCTCTATTGCTATCTGTATATCAGTGATCGCCCGCATTAGGGTTACCAGATTCACCTCATTTTTTGCCATTTTAGCTCACTCAGTTGACTATTCGGATACCCTATAAAGTTTGCCTGATCCTGACCTCATCTAAACGTGTTGATTGTACTTTTTTTGGCCCAATGGTGAACTCACAAAGAACACCTCAATTGTAAAAACAGAGTAACTGGTATCAGACTCTTTTCGGCCAAGCACTCTGACAACAGATAACAAATATCTTGGATTCCCAAAATAGTGCATCATGAGCAGATAAACACGGAGATTGACACAATGCCCCCGTTGAGCCCGTGCCGGTGGCACAACAGGATAATCCAAAAATCAGAAGGACGATTAAGAATGGAAAATAACTAAATTCTAGTGGGAAAGTCTATCTAAAACGAGGAAACGGATAGCACTTTGGCAAGAAAATAGAGCTACGTTGACCGAACTAGTTTGACCTAAAAATTCTAAAAAAAAATGGGCAGCATGACAGTAGAAAAATAATTCTCAAAAGTTTGAAAGAAACGAGTCTATGTCGAGGGAACTAATGACCCGAAAAGATCTTGGAGGAATTACCCTAGAACGAAACACGGGCATGACCGCAGGGAGAAAACTACGGTAAGAAAAATTGAATGTGGTGAAAAACAAAACCCGGGTAAGAGCCCAAAGAAAAAGCTAGCCTAAGCAAAGAATAACAGAAACCCTAAGTCGAATTCGGAGAAAGAGCTAGCCTAGACTTGATCAAGACAATCTTAGCAATATACAAACAAAACATACAATGTAGAAAAACAGATAATCCTACCAGGGTTAGCAACACCTAATTGGGGAGGATCCAAGTTCACTATATGCAAAATGTCGATTTTGGTCAATTGAAAAGGATACCTTCTGAATAGAGTCGGATATATACCTCCCATGCAGAACATGTTCAAACAGTACGTCTGGACTCTTTTACTGCATCTTTGATAGCGTACAGTCCATACGGGTTGCCCGTCTCCGCAACAATTCCCGAAATAGATTAATGTTTAGGGCATCAGGTCGACCAGACAAAGGGGTTTGATGAACAATGTATATGCATGCGAAAATGCAAATGAGAAATTTTATTAAAAACAAATTATGCTTTTGAGTCTAGTCCTCTTAGTTGATTTTGAAAATCAGTCCCCAGCGGAGTTGCCAAAAATACTGTATGACTCGAATTTTAGGGGTTATTTTAAAAATTGTCAGAAATATGGGAATTCAAAGATGTTTAAGAAAAAAATATTTTAGCACATTGAAAATTAAATTTTAAAAATCTCTTTTTGTTGAAAATGAACTCGGCACTTAGTTTTTGAAAAAAAAATTAAGAAAAATAAAAATAGCTACTGATCTTGAAAACGTTAACCAGAGAAAGAGAGTTCAGGGGCTAAGGTACAAATTGGGGAAGGTGTTAGGCACCCTGTTCGTCCAACCGTAAGGTTGACCTCTACTAATCATCATTGATTTTTTAATAGAATTTCTCAAATGTATACAAATAGAAAAAATGAAGGCGAATGGAGAATATCCAAAATCATATATGAAAAATATATCAAGAAAAATATGCTATAATGAAAAGGTTAGAAAATGTTCATTTGAATTACCAAAAAAAAACTTAACTATTCACATAACAATTCTTATTTTAAGTTAATTACATTTAAAGGTAAAAACTAGCTTAAATAACTTTTTATGATTTTTGAATTTAATAAAGAGAAAGAAAGAAAAGATGTGATAAAATGTTATGAAAAAAAATAAAATTTTAAAAGAAAGAAAATTGAGTTTTAGAAGAAAAATAAGTACTAACATTAAAGAAAAGAAATACTAAAGCTAGTAAAGAAAAGATTCAAAGAAAAAAAAAGACATTATAAGAGAATTTAAAGCTAGTGATAAAAAAGAAGAAAGAAAAAAAAGTAAAATGTTAGTAAAAGAAACTACATTAACATTAAAAAAAAAGAAGATAAAAAATAAGAGTGAGAAAGATAAAAAAATAAAATAGAGTATTAGTATTAAAGAAAAAAAAATAGAACTTAAAAAAAAAGAAAAGAAATTAAAACTACATTACAAGAAAAGAAATAAGAAGCCAGAAAAAAAAATTACACTACTTTTAAAGAAAAAAAAATAAAAACTAGAAAAAAAATGTTAAGCTTAAAAATAAAATAAAATAGAGTATTAAACTAGTGTTATAAGAAAAGAAAAAGAAAAGGAAATAAAATGCTATTAGAAGAAAAATTAGACTAACTAAAGAAAAAGAAAGGAAAAATGAATGCTAGACCATTAAATTAGCATAGAAGAAAAAAAAGCGAAGAAATGAAATGCTAGAATTAAATGGGTATAATATTGACGATTATAACCATTTTTAATGTAAGTGTTTTGAATTACAACAATATCGATATTATTTAATCGTATCGTTTAATTATATTAGTACTAATTTGATGCATATATTAAAGAAAATGGCAATGTATTTAGTGTGAATGCGTGAATAAAACAACGGATTAAAAGATTAAACTAAATGAAAACAATTAAATAATAACAAGATTAACTATGTAAATAAGAAGGAATATATGATTTGAAATTAAATGTAACCTGATCACCCCAAAAGAAGGATAATAGGGTTAGAAGGATCGGGAATCCAAACAAGGTACCTAAATTGTGGAATCCTCAAGTCGAAAATGTGTTTCGATGGGCCAATCCTCGGGTGGTGATTCAAGCAAGGCTTCAATGTAGGTGTTGGAGGTTCGGGACCCGGTATTTCAGCAAGGTTTCGACGTCGGGGCTCGAAATTACTCGGCAACTCGACAGAGCTTCTCTCACGAATCCTCCCACTCAAATTATGTCCCTGAAAATGTACTAAAGGTACGGTATTTATAGAGTTTATTAGCCAATTAAATGTTGCCACATCTTAAGGACATGGCAGGCCATTTATAGTTGGCGGTCGCCACAATACAAGTTTGCAGTCGCCATGTTTTTGAAAGGTTCTACAAAATTCTATGGCGGTCGCCATTGTGGGAGTTGGCGGTCGCCATATTTGGTTAGGGTTTCCAAGAGGTTCTATTGGCGGTCGCCACAATGAACATGGCGGTAGTCTTTACTTGGGCAGAAAGTTTCGATGGTTCGAAATTTGTTTATTAATTTAAAGGTTTTGGGTTCAAATACCGAGCTTGGATTACTTTTTGAGGATTGTACTGATGCACTATTCCACCTGTTTTCATCATCGGATTCATCTTAGATTAGCCGTGGTCAAATTGGGGTGTCTACAATGCGCATGATGCCGATGATAACAAGGAGTTTCAAATTACAAGACACTTGCAGGCAATCTATTAATTAAATAAACTGTCGTGGATAACGCTTCTACCCAAAATTTAGCGGGAACAGATGATTCAAGTAATAAAGTGCAAACAATATCCTACATGTGGCGATTCTTGCGTTCAACAGCGCTATTCTACTGAGGTGTATAAGGACAAGAACTATAAAAAATAATTCATTTCTGTTTAAGTAAGGCATAAAATTCATAAGACCTATATCCACTACCCGAATCAGATCTTAACACTTTAATACCTGTAGAGAATTGAGTTTCAATAAATGCCATAAATTGTTGAAACACAGAAAATATCTCTGATTTAGAATGAAGAAAGTAAATTCAAGTATACCGGCTATAATCATCAATGAATGTGAAAAAATATTTATAATTTGTATGAGATATGACAGGAGTAATACCCCATACGTCACTGTAGATTAAATCAAAATAGGTATCAGTACGACTACCATGTGTAGGGTAAGAAAGACACTTACTCTTCTCTGATATACATGTAGAGCAATCAAACGAGAGACGAGAAGAAAAGAAAAATGGATCTTTATTACCCAACAAATCAGAGTTAATTAAATGAGACAGAACAGTAAGATTAGGATTACCCACACGTTTGTGTCAGATATCAGTCTTATTGTTAATAGTAGTACAAGCCAAAGAATAGGAAGAAGGCATAACATAATGGAGAGGAAACAAACGTCCAACTTTAGACCCCTTCGCAAGTATTTTCTTTGACACATGATCCTGCATAATACAACCATCACGAGAAAACCCAACATTACAGTTATTATCAATCAATAGACCAACGAAAATGAGACTAGTAGGAAGCTCAGGAGATACAAAAAATTCTTTAATAACGAAATTAATTTTCCTAATTGCATGAATAGGGAGTTGACTACCATTAGCGGTCTGAATGTATGAAGATCCATGATAATTCTGAACGTTGATAAGCATGTTGGAGGAACTAGTCATATGATTAAATGCACAAGAATCAACAAGCTAAGGTGAAGATGATAGTGTATTGTTACCTTGAAGGCCTAAGGCTGAAAATACTGACATAATCATTTGCTAAACGGTTTCAGGAGTATGAATTGCAGGACTACCAGCTGTAGAAGAAGCCGCCGTACCCACCGCAGCTTGATAGGTACTAGTTTGATGATTTTGGGGATAAGAGGGACGAGTGGGGCAGTTTTTGATAATGTGTCTTGACTTCTTGCAAAAATTGCAAGACTTCTTGGCACATTGGGTAACAATATGGCCATATTCCTTATAGCTAAAAATTAGACATTTCACATAATTTTTTTTATGCTTTTCCCATGAGCTGCATAGGCAACATCATTAGAGATCATATGATTCTGCTAAAAAATACCTTGTATTACAAAACGTTGTTCTTCACATAGTAATTCCCCAAAGCACACATCCAATGGGAAAAAAGGATCACGATTCATTAAATTGAAGCGAGTAGCCTCAAATTTCATTCGTAAATTCATAAGAAACTGATCTCTCTTGCTTTATTCAAGAACCTCCTGAATAGCAGCGAGAAATCCAGCTAGGACCTTGGCATAAATAATATCAGTAAATTCACTCTACAAATTCTGAAATCCAAAAAAATACTCTTTGATGGAGAGATTTCCTTGACTGTAATTGTCGATCTCATTTTCTAACTGAAAACATCTTGCTGTGTGATCCTGGTTGTAAACTTTCTTCAAAAATTCTCACATACTTTGAGCAGTTTTGTACGGCCTCAGATATAGGACATTCTAAGGATCGACAGACCCCAAAATCCAGGATATCACATGAGCATCCTTAATCGTCTATTGAGCCAGCTCTTTAGGTTCCGTAAGAGCAAGATCACTGCCATCGATATGGCCTCATAACTCTTTTTCCATAACAAATAATTTAAACTGAAATTGTCAAGCGAAATAATTTTTCTAATAAAACGGACCCCAAAAAAATTCGCTGGTGGACATAATAAAACCACAAATAACAAAAGGACCACTAACACAAGAGAGATCCACGAACCAAGAGACACGAGAAAACTAGAAACGCGAGAACCAGAGACGCGAGAGATGATAACCAGAGACTCGAGAGTCCCGAACCAGAGAGAACCAGATCGACGAACCAAGAGAACCAGAGTCGGCGCGACCAAAGAGGTTGCCTACGAGAACTAGTGGACCAGAAACCAGAGTCGCCGGAGGTGCAACGCAGGTCGGCGAGCCTCCCTGGTGGTGTGACGATGGGCAGTGAGCCTCGCTGAAGGTGAGAGGAAGGTTGGCGAGCCTTCTTGGGCGTGCGACGAAGGTCGACGAGACTCCCTAGAGGCGCAATGAAGGGCAGCAAGTCTTCCTGACTGTGCGTCGAAGGTCGACGAGCTTCCTTAGGTGTACGACGAGAGGCGACGAGTCTAGCTGGTGGGTCTGGCTAAAGTTTCAAAGGCTGTTGGTGGTCTGGCTAGGGCTTCAGAGATTCAATGGTGGCGACGGTATTTTCTTTTATGAATGAATCCTCTCTTTGTGAGGTTCCACTGTTTATATACAAAATTGTTATTTAAATACATGGCTGAAATTCAGCAATTAGTATCAATCTAACCTAACCAAAAAGAAAAAAATAATTTGTTCAATTAAGCCATAATTGTGGCTAAATATATGAGTAAATATATGGCTAAATATATCCTAATTGACACCAAGCGCCTATCCATTGGAGGGACCCAAACCTTTTGCTCACGTCAACCAAGGCAGAACACGGGAAGGAGAATCAGATTAATTTTGAAACTTCCAAACATGTACAGCAACAAAATATTTTTTTGAACAAGGAACAAATAATATATATTATTCAAATGCAGTTTGGACTAGCCTTCAGACAAGTGGGTAGGCCAGTCTGTAGGAAATTTCCTCTAGAAACTATGGATAGAATGTAGGAATTTTTTAGAAATTCACCATCAAAGCAGAAAGAGTGGTGGGATCAAGAGATTATCAAAATCAATAAGAAGCCTTTATTGCCTGAGAAAAGATGAAGAATTTTAGGCTTTCAACTTCTCCAGCCTACGATGGCCTAAGACAATAAGGGAGTTAGAAACCTATGGAGAACTGAACTAACCTACAAACGGCCCAGGACAATTAACCCTCAACTGACTCTACTAGGGCTTCTCATGGCAACGAAAAGGTCCTAACAAAGTCCCAGAAAAGGAGATTGCAGCAGTTCAGAATAAAAGCCCAGACAAAAAGAGTGGAAGTAGAAAAATCATCAACTCCTAGTCAGGTCGTCCTATTTAAGTGCCAAGACCAAACGAGTTTTAGTACGAACAAGGAGGCAAGAAAGGGCTCCAACAAAATTCAAGACTCTTATCACAACTATGAAACTTCCCTGCAACATGGTGTTCGTCTTGCCAAAGAATGACCAACGCCTTCCATTAAAGGAGACGTAGAGGGAATTGTGGAAAATCGAAAAAAATTTAGAAGTTTTTCCTAAGCCATCTAGGCCTTCAACTTTTCCATCCAGGCCAGTTCATATCATTACAGGTCTGAACAAAAACCAAGGTTGTAAGAACTTTTTGTCGTCATGGAATCTTTACAGGATGGTATGAAGTCCCGAACAGAAGCATGGATTTTCTACCATCTTAGAATCTTTACAAGATGGTATGCAATCCTAAAATTATCCAAGATAGAAATGTCACTCAAATGCAGGTTAACCAGCTGCTAAAGGTTTTTCATAGCCTTGTTAACATCAAGTTTTATATTAAAATATTTTTCTTTCTTAAAAAAGGGTATTTAAAAGGGGCATTGTTTGAACCAATTTGAAAAATTTTATTCGACAACAAGGGCTAATAAAGAAATTTGAAAATTTCTAGAAAAAAAAGGTTTGTAATTTGAGATAAAAGTGAGGACAAAAAAATGGGGTTATTATTGACTTGGAGTAAAATGTGTATGGACTAAAAATAAGAATAATGGGACACATGACAACTGTTGGAAAAAAATTAATTATTGTTGTTGTGTAAGTTGGTGAAAGAAAAGGGATTGCTTTCAAAATAATAGGAATATGTGACATGCGTCACTTTGGAAATGAGTAAAGGGAAAAAAATAGTTAGTTAATGAAAGAAAAATTAGAGCTAAGGCAAGTGATTATTTGAAATGCTATAAATATAAAGAGGAAACAAATAAAAAAACACACATCCATCACATATCAAAGCCATGAGCTTATTTCAGTTTCCTGTCATATAGTTACATATCTTTCCATTTTTAAGTCTAAATTCATTAGTTTGTCCTTATCCCGTTTCAATTTGCTAGATTAGATTTATTTATTCGTTGTTCTTTAAATTAGTATTAGTCTTTGTTTCAGTTCATGTTTATCCTATATAAAGTCATTTCGGAGTCAATTTTAATTTCAGTATATTAGTCTTGCAAATTTTGTTCATTTTAACTTAAAAAGCACTTTAAAATTGTTGAAATCCTCTTCATTGAGACAAATTTCGATCCTATAGCCTTATTGCTTCGGACTATACACAATTCGGCCTGGTTAAAAATCAAATTTACAGTAGTACAATCACATTTGAACGCATTTGTCCTGGGACGCCCACGCTATCAGTAAGTCATGAACAATCTTCGATCGAACGCCAACAAAATGAGAAACAAATAATTCTAGTATAGTTTCAAAAGAGGGAGAAGGGGGGAAGGCATGGCATTCCGGATGATTTAGATCTCAAAAGGACGAAAAGAAAAAGAATTGCCTCATCACCATAATTTCAACATCAAATTTATAGCATCCAAACAAAATAAGAAATCGAAAAACAAATAATCAAACAGACAAAGTGAAGATAACTAAATGCAACATGTTGGGACCATCAAGAACGAAAAGAAGTACGAAAAAAGAGGTAGGGAACAAGAATAAAGAAAAAAAAGCCGAAGAGAAGAGTACTCAGTCGAGATGTAGGAAATTTAGGAAAAAAATAAAAAGAAACAAAAGAATCGCATTTCATTGACTCCAGAGAGAGAGAGAGAGAGAGAGAGAGAGAGAGAAGAAGAAGAAGAAGAAGAAGAAGAAGAAGAAGAGAAGAGGGGCTTTACCTGGTCGGCCGGTGATGTTCTCCGATTCCGATGAGATCAAATTAGTTGCCTGAAGAGAATCGAATGGATCGAGTCATCGACTGTTTAAGCATTCAAGCTTTCGACAAACATCGATTGAAGAAAAGGTTTTAGTTTATGTAGATATTAGAGCTTTCACGAAATGGATGGCGCCTAAAACAAAATCACATGATGGGCTTCGATGCCTCTTGCACAATCACTCTCTGAATAACACACAGTCTCGAATTAGTTTGCCGCCATCTTCATTTTGCAGGATTAAGAGGATGGAAATATAGAATGGAACTAAAAATCAAAAATATTTCTGCAGACAAATTTAAATACAGTTCTCGATAAATGTGGCGATGTGTCTAATTTGAGTACGGATATAAACATTCTAATAATTGAGAGGATTTGAGAATTTATAATTTATTTTTTTAATTTTATAATTGTTTTAAAAGAAAATATAAAAAATAAAAATTTTAAATTATTTTTGAAATTTTTTTGTAAATAAAATAAAATATTTCAAAAATTTTACCAATTTAAATATTTTTTATTATAATAATATAAATAATATAGATATATATAAAATAGAAAATCAAACTCAATTACAAAACATATAGTACTCAACTTTTTAGATTTTAACTCCTGAAATGATTTATTTTGTATTTTTGAATTATGAAAATAGACTATTAACCTTTTATATAAAAGATATTGCGGTTTGAAATTTATGAAATTAATACTCTCACCCTTATGAATATTTAGTGTCTTCTTTTAAATTATTATTATTATTTGAATAAATTACATTGACATCCCCTCTGATTTTTAACAAAAATAGAAATCTCCCTTGTGATTTTTGAAATGTCAGTAACCTCTCATCAGGCTTAATTTTTTTATTAAATTAGTTTAATCATTAAATTTTCGTTCAACTGTGCCTTGTTTGAGGCATTTTTCAAATAACTTTTTATGATCAAATCCGTTCATTACGTAGAACTTGTCGAGTTTGTTCAATACATAAAATTTTAGATTAATCCGATATTTGTAACTAAATGATTGAATAAGATCTTGTAATATTATTTTATAAATAAATAAATAAAAATTATAATTTAAAAAAAATATTGTTAAAAAAATATTACTCAATTACTTAACTACAGATATCAGATGAATCTGAAATTTTGTATGCTAAATAAACTCGACGAGTTCTACGTAATGAACAAATTGGATCATAAAAATTTATTCGAAAAATGCGTCAAACAAGGCAACCAAAATTTAATCATTGGACTAATTTAATGAAAAAATTAAATTTGAGGAAAAATTAGTGATATTTCAAAAATCACATAGAAAATTTTTATTTTTATCAAAATCAGAGGAGAGATCAGTATAATTTACTCTTTTTTATCTAACAATTAAGTATTTGTTTGAAATGTGTAAGAAGTTTCGACTTTTAAAAAATTTAGTTTTAAAAGAAATAAAAAAAAAATTAAATTAAATTATTTGAAATAATTTTTTATAGTAGTTTTTTTATTTTTTATCAAAATGTCTAAAATGTTCATATTTTTAGTTTTTAAATTATAGTGTTCTTATATTTGGATTAACTTTTTTTTTTAAATACTTTTTAGTTTTTTGACTTTTTGACTTTTTTTTATAAAAAGCATAAATATAAAAAGATGTGAAAAAATCAACTTAGGCAAAATTAATAGGCTTTTTAAAAGACTTTTAATCAAAAAGTCTTTAAAAAAACCTATGCCAAACATTAGATATTAGCATAACTTTTTTTATTTTTATGAATAGAGTTGACTTTTTTTAAAAACGAGTATTATATTAATTTTGTTTGAAAAAAAAATTAAAGTGTTTAGGAAATGTATTAATTTTTTTCCTTACAATTAAGATATAGAGAAAAAATAGTTAGTTTTATTTTTTAAACAAAATAGAACAGTTTTAAAACTAGCTTTCTTATAAAAAAAAAGCTTAAATATTATCCAAACATACCCTAAATATAATTCTTTAGCTTTGATAGTATACTTTATTTCATTTTAACTAAAATAATTCAAATAATATTACATCACATGTAATGATATTTAGCCAATGTTTGGCATAACTTTTTAAAAAAAAATTTGGTTTAAAATTTTTTTAAAAAGTCTATTCGTTTGTTCTCATATTATAATTAGTTAGTTTTTTTTATACATTTTTATATCTATTATTTTATTAAAAAAATAATAATAATAAAAAAAAAACTAATCTAAACACAAACTTACTACCACAGTATTAAAAAAAATGCAAAGCCTACAAATTACGCTTACGTGTGGACTAGCTTTTTTTAAATTTTTTTTTATTTTTTAGTTTTTTTTATAAAAAAATAAATATAAAAAGAGGTAAAAAAAAGCCAATTTAGGCCAAATTAATAAACTTTTTAAAAAGTTTTTGAGTAAAAATTTAAAAAAAAAAACCTAAGCCAAACATATGTAAAACTATTTTATTCAATTCAATTCAACAAACAAACAAAGCTTATTGATCGCCTCGCAATTTTTTATATTTTGTATGACGACAGTGTCTGACGTCTCCCTCCCACAGATATTTCCAACAAGATTCCACTTGGTCGGCAAGGCAATTAATTCAAATATTTTTCTTTCAAACTCTATTTTCAATAACAAATAAAAAAAAAAAAAGTACACAAACATCTTAAATACTATAATTTAAATATATATATATATATATTAACCAAAAAAATTTAAAAAGTATTTTAAAAAATTTATCCCAATGTTCTTAATATTTTTTTTGAAAAAATAAAACTAAACTTTTTAAAACCTAATTTTTTAAACATTTCAAACTAAGGGTAAGCTAACAAACAATTAAGGCTAAATTGCTATGTTTTCCCCCATCTTCTACAATCCTCTCACAAAATATTTTATTTATTAAATAAATATAGGTCAATAGTATTTCATGCAAAGTATTTTTTATTTTATAATTAAATAAAAATACTACATAAATAATGTTATATAATACTCTAAAATCTTATTTGATGGTAGGTGTAAGAAATGAGATTTTAATTGTTAATCTCTTGAATTCATTAATAATAAATGGACTAATAGTCTCTTTCTCTACTAAATAAGGTATTACTAATACTTATGAAAGGTAGGTATTAGTAATAAAATGATTATTACTCTTGTATTTTTTTATAGTTGTAATAAATTTAAAAAAATATATTTATTTAATGTAGAGATAAAATTAAAAATTACAAATGTAATCTAACTTCATGTGTAAAAATTAAATAAGTTATGATTTAATTTAATGTCTAATCTAAAAAAATCAAATATAAAAAAAGTGATTTGTCCTCATTATTAATTCGACCTCAATTTTATCTCATTGTTAGTTTTACATTATTATTAATCTCATCTAACTTATACCAATTATTAAACGAGTCCAAAAATTAACGAATAATTAATCTAAAGCTATCATGTGGTGAAATGTTCAAACACAAAAGAAATCGTCAAAAGTAAAAAATTTTAAAATGTATTTTAATATTAAAATCTAACACGAGTATCACATCGATAAATAGACAAATTATTAAATACTTTAAGAGCATTATGTAGGCAATATTATGTGATATTTTTTAGCTAATAAATAATTACAATTCATACTATGCGGGTTAGCATTGTCTCTTAGTCGCCCAACATAAATAAATTACTATATTTTTATTAAAAAATTTATTATTATAATATTAAATAAAAAAATCACATAAAATTGCCACGTACCCGAATAATGGTATAGGTTAGACAAGGTAGAAATGTCAAAAGTGTGCTTTTTGGAAAACATGTCCATTGCACATATTTATTTACCCAATAATGTTAATTATGCCCTCGTTTGGCAACTAATTTTGTTAAGCTCGTGTTACTTTTTAATTAATTATAATAATTTTTGTAATTAAAAAAATTATGTTTAATAAATCTGAATTTTAAAATATTATTAATTTATCAATTAAATTACACATAGACCAAATTATACTATTTTTACACAAAAATATTAAAGTAATAAATAACTTAATCTTATAATAAATGTAAAAATTTATAAAATTTAATATTTGTTAATTGGGTTGGGTTCGGCGTGTGGCTATACTTGAGATCCGTAACTCGACCACCACAAATAAAAAATAAAAAATTGAGAGACTCGTCACCCAATCATATTACGAGTAAAACCATCCATTATCACATTAATTTGATTAGATTGGACGATTTGAGTAAGTCAGTCCAATCCATGGACAAGCCTAAAAATAACAATAGCATCCATCGAAAGGTCCAATGTTTAAAAGTATTCGTTTGATAACGGATAAGATGGGTAGACTTACTAATGACATTGGGCCTGTTTAGGATACTTGCTTATTTAATTTTATTTATTTTTGTTTTTAATAAATTTTTTATATTATTAAGTTAAATTATTATATTTTTTAACTCATTTCATCGAAACAAGTTAAAAAAATAAAAAAATTTAATTAAAATATAAAACAAATAGAAAAGACAAAAATAAACAAAAATAAGTCAATAAACCAGATCTTATATTACTTATTTTTGTTTTTAGTTAATTTTTTATCTTTTAATCAAATTTGTTTACTTGAATTCATTTTATCGAGACGATTCGAAAAAGTAAAAATAATTAATTAAAATATAAAAAATATTTACAAAATATAAAAAGAAATAAAATTCTCCACAGTTAGTTCAAACAAGGCCATTGAATTAATATAAATTTTATAGATGTGCTTGAGAGATTTGCTTGGTTATTTTCATGTTTAATTTACATGAAGTTAAATAATAAATTACACAAATACAAACTTGATTTGGAATTGGATTAAATCTATACGTTTCTAATATTATCTCTATATTAAATAATAAAATAAACCTAAATTATTCTATTTTCTCATCATCAACACTCTTTCTCTTTTCATTTCTTTTTTAAATTTTTTAGCTTTTTTTTATAACAAAATTACTATAATATTCTTACTATAAAAAGTAAACCATACAACTTAAAAATTAAAAATAAAAACATATCAATATTCTAAATACTACAACTTAAAAACTAAAAATAAAGACATTTTAGTCATTTTAATAAAAACAAAAATCAAAAAAACTACCATAAAAAATTATCCAAACAATTTATTTATTTTTATTCTTCTTTCTTTTTGAAAAAATTAAATCTCTTAAAAATTAAGTTTTTAAAACATCCAAACAGACACACGCATTCACTGTAGTTCAATATTTCAACTTTTGTGCATTTATTGAAGAAATCAACCACTGCCCAAACTTAGTTGGCGGGTACTAAGGTGCTCCACCTTGCTGTCGGTGCTTCTCAATCTGAAGTTTTCTTTCTTTCTAAAAGCAAGGATAATAATGTCGTTTACCTTCTAATCCAGACCGAAGAGTATTAACAATCCGCCATTTTGGTGGGTATGATAAATTTATAGAACTAAAATTAATAAATAAAAAATAGTGAAGACAAAAAATATGTAAATATAATATTTTAATATTTTATACTAATTATTATGTGAGGTCGCAAAATTCGGATAACGTGCAGGGAGGGGAAGAAAACAGTAATCTCTCCCTCTCTCTCTCTCTCCATCATTTTCTGATATCCTCAAGAATTGCTCTAACAGGCATTGTTTTGTAATTGAAAAACTCGTCAATCAGATAAATGCATCCCAACTATCAATGAAAACCCACAATTTGAACCTTATCAAAACTAAAACAATCTTACTGAAAATGGATAATCTTTCTTCAAGGCCTTACGTAAATCAAGTTATGAAATCCAACTCATTGCAAAACTAGAATTGGTGTGCTGAGGCTTTGTTCTTGTCTGGGTATGCATTTTGGCTACAATTGTTTATAGGGCATTTCTGGTATTATGCATAAACATAAACCTTCGACACCAAATCAAGCAGGTGTTTGCTTTCTGCAGAATAGTTCAGCTTTTCTGCCTTGACAACTGTAATTTTCACCCTCTGTTCATCACAAGTACAAGTACATTTCCTCTTTTATTACACTGTATATCTTGAGTTTCCTGACCTAAGTCACTTTCTTATTACACTATCTCTAATCATCAATGGGCAAGCCGTGTAGCAGAATGTATCTGTCTTGATGAAAGATATGGTTGCCTTCAATGTTAACCCAGTCCGGCTTTTCCTATCTTCCCATGCCTTCATCCTTGATCTGAGACAGCTTTACGGATCACATTCTTTTGTCCTCCTGGCATGACGTCTCTATAGATGGATTGAGAACGGGTATTTTTACCGCCTTGATCAAACCAAACTCTCAAGCAATGGGCCTCAGGATAATCTGGGTTTATGAAGAGCAGGGTGGAAGAAATCGTCCCTATGGATTTCAGACTGAAGTCATTAACTTTCCCAGCTATGACAACTAAAACAGGGAAAAGCCCAGAATCGATCAGTTCTTGAAGCTTCTGACCTTCCCTATTGCAGAAATCACCCCATAAAGTTAATTCAACACTCCGCCCAGATTGGTCCATCAGATTTAGAATTCTTTTTGTGAGTTACCATACCATTCTTTCTCAAGATAGGGACAGAAGGGTGCACAGCTATTACGATACCAATAATGTCTATAATGGAATTATTTTCAGCAATCTCAATTTCACCAATAGGTTTGAAAGAGAATTGATGTCTCCTTATAGAACCATCTTCACCTGCGCAAAGATCAACTGTTGAAGTTGCTTCCAAAAACATTTCCCATTCGTTTTTCAGATGGCTGAATTTCTTCTAGGCAGGTTACAATCTACCCTTCGATATCAAATAGACTTTGCCAACCTCAATAATCTCATAGAAGCAGTCAACAACGGCATCGAAGCAGGTGGCTCGTATTTCACCTCCATTAGAGTCAAGAAGGTCGAAGAAGAAGATCTTCCCATTTCCCCGTGGATTGTTGTATCGACAGATGTCTCCTTTCGCAGTTACTCTTGCCTTGATCGCCCACCGACCTTGAAAGGGATTCAAAGTAGCAATTGGAATTGTGCGTGCAGGTGCCTCATTCTTCATGATTGCCCCATGGATTTTGTAATTTGGAGAAGGTTGGTAGGGAGATTGAACAGTTGGGGGGAATCTCTGCATTTTGTTTCCAGCATCTTGGGCATTCAGATTATTATTATTTGTAGCCATAGTTGGGCGCCTAGAGTTGTTATCAAGCACTGGTTTTTGAGGTACTGAATCAGATTCCCTTAACATTTTTGGATTTCCAATTATTTCACAATCTCGTAATACAATTTCAATCTCTAGAACACCAAAAATCCTGCAATCAGAAATCAAAGATATAAATTCAGTTCGAAATTTGAAATAAAAAACATGGTTCAGTTCCAAAAGACAGTAATCCTACCCGGATTGCATTATTGAAAGGAAAATACTGCTCACCCCCAATACTTAAAAAAGCCGCTTCTCTAATTTACAAATGCAAAGTAACTGCAGCAAAATGCAAGCTAACAACAATTACCTTCTATTTGGTTATTTTACAAATCAAAACTGGAAAATTCGATGATTACAAGTTACAACCTTGTTATTCATCCATCACGATACCCTTGACAAGGTTTGTAATTTTATTGTGTTTGTTATTTTGCTCCTCCACAGGCAGACTTTAATCACTCTTAAAACTTCGACCCTTAAATCAATGGTTCATACTAGTGATAGCTCCATACCTGAAATCATTAACCAATGCAAAATCACTGAAGTATGGCACCATATTATTTCTACACATCCGTCTATATGCACGTAAGTATACATGGATATATAACTGTCTATCCAATCTATATATTGTCTAACCGTAGTTGTTAAGTCAACTTTCTTTAACAATTGAATAGCAGCCCCTTCACGTCATGACCAAGTTAAATTCTACCTCCTCAACAGATATTCCTACCTATATAATTTAGCCAAGTCATCAGTGTCATTCTCAAACAGAGAGCACATAATAGTACATGTACACATACTCATTTGTGTGTAAATGCGTCAGACATGAATTGAATCAATGTCACTCAGATGAATAAAGGCACCCCCCCACCCCGGCGCGGGCGCGCACACACACACACACACACACACACACATATATATATATATATATATATATATAGGGATATAGTGTGAACTCAAAACTGAACTTGTGCCATGCTACTTTTTAAGCCAATTTTTTCCTACAAAAACTGCTCTCATCTTCTTTCAACTGCTTCAGTTCCTCTTTATCCAGTCCACTGTTTCAGTTTTTTAGAGTGAAATGTTTTATGACTAATTTTCTGAAATTATCACAGCACAAGTATTGGGTTTGCATAGCCTCTAGTTTAAATATATGTGTTTGTATGAATATATGTATGAATCTATCTATTAATTTACATATATAAGCGAATGTGCGTGTTGTAAGCTGGATGGCACAATTAGATCCAAACAAATTGGTTCAAGTTTGATGATTCCGAACAGAATCTGAACCGAGCTCCTAGTTACCGAACTCACTGAAGACTCCTTACTTCGTCGCCGAACTCCTGCAAAACTAAGAACACCGTTAGTGCTCTCCGGCCTTGTTTGGCTGGGAAGCACTCCAACGTTCAACTTAGATTTCTCTTAGGGAGGTGTTTAATCAAGAATTGGGCTCAGAGTTTCGTACCTGTGAATTGAGAGTGCTTTCCTTTATATAGGGTTCAAAAACCAGAGAGGCAGAGTCCTCTCTGAATAACTCGTATCAGGAATGGGATCTTTTTGAGTTAACCATCTTCTTAGGGCTGATGTGGGCTTAATCAAGACATAGGCTTCCCCTAGCTGGGGTGGTCTGAACTCATGTGGCCCGAACAACTAGTAGTTTGGGCTTTTGGAGACGAGTATTGAAGTGGTTTGTCTTGGGCTGGGCTTTAGGCCCATCATTTTTATCCTCTCTCAACTGCCCCCAAGCTCTAGTTTTCGCTTGGCCGAACTGCCTAGAGAAGGCTCAGAGCTTCTTTTTTCCTTTTCTGTTTGTTCGGCGAGCACCTTTCTTCCAACTGTCCTTGTTCAGGGATGCGTGCTGTGTTGGCATCCCAGGAAGTGCATCCTTGTTCGGTGGTTCTACTTGGTTCTTCGGGGGGTAATCCGGGAGTTAAAATCCCTTAGTATCCCATCATGAATGACAGCCTGCCTCTAGCCCCGTTTCGCTGACGTGGCGTGTTCTAATTGGGTTTTGGAAGGGACACGCGTCATTCTAGGGAACAACGTATGTCATAACAGCGTAGGACGCATTAATGCGCCTGCCCCTTCAGAGTTGATGGGTATAAAAATCCCTTTAGATGCCATTTTCTTCTTTTTACCATTTTTGAACTTCTCCCATAACTCTCTCTCTCTCTCTCTCCGCGATTTTCGGCGAGCTCGAACTTCTTTGGAGAAGCATTTTTCCAAAATTCGGTGATTAGGACCCACTTCCAGACACTCGTAAGCACCATTTTTTCCTTTTTGTTGCTCTTTTTCACTTCTTTGAGATTAGTTTGCCCTTTCTCTCCCTCTTTTTTTTTATTCTTCTCAATTAAATGGGCAAACTAAGAAAACTAGTATCGACGTCGGCGGCCATGGAAGTTTTTCGGCGCTGATACCAAATTTCGGACGACATTGGCCTCACTCTGGCTAATGCCGGAGACTCACGCGAAAGGGATTGGAAAAAACTCTTCCTCCCACTGGTGGCTATAGTGGAAAAGGGAGTTCAGTTCCCCCTTCATCCATTACTTCGTCAAGTTCTTAGACACTATCAAGTAAGCCCCATGCAGGTCTCCTCTAACGTGTTTAGAGTAGTCATGGGTGTTGTGGAACTAAACAGTATCTTGGGTACCAATCTCAGTATCTGGGATATTGTTTATTGCTACAATATGGTCAAACACTCCTCTAACTCATACTACCTCAAGGCTAAGAGGGTAGCCGAAAAGCTGGTGATCGAACTGCCGGACTCTGGTAAGGACGTGGATGATGACTTCGTTTACGTGATCGAGAACTTCGAGTTCGGTCCCATAGAGGTGCATGACATTTTCACCGTCCCCCAGAAGGACGATCTTGGACCTAATAGCTTCGCTTGCCAACTGTTTGTCTTTATGTCTTACACAAAATTAGCTTAATTTTCCTATTCTTATGCTCTCCTTTTTCTTTGTTCAGTACAGGTGAGATTGCTAATAGCCGAGCTCGAGGACCTCTTCTAAGAGTACATCTCGACGACCTCGCCAAGGTTTGGGCCTACAAAGGATTGCCCGAGCAAAGGGGGCTGGGCCAAGCAGCCCACATTTTGTTGAAATACATTCCCACCTACTGCAGCTTCATCAGACCAAGCACAGCCGGTGTTTGGATTTTCGGCCCTGCTTTGGAGCCAGCGGACGTACCTAAAGCCGTAGTTCTTCCGTTCACCAGGGCAGAGAGGGAAGTCATAGTTGCCTAAGCCCCACTCCTTTAACACCGCCCTGAGCCATCTTCACTGGGCTACACCATCTCAATTTCCTCTTCTTTTTGCTAATTCATCCGAGCTCAATTGCGTCACCGAGATAGCCAAGAGAAAGACAGCCGCTGCCAATCTCACACAATTCCTTATGGTGAAGGGTTCCAAGAAGAAGGTCAACATCTCCACTACCACCTGAGCAGAAAAAATTTGGCAGGAGAAGGCTTTAGACCTTGCTGCCGAGCTATCAATGCCCACTTCTGGGCAAACTCCAACTGAACCTCAGCCTCCCTTGAAGAGACTAAAGAAAGCTGGGGAACCAGAGCCCAGCACCGCCAAAGGGAAGGCCCCTTCAAAGGACAAGGGAAAAAGGTGGCCGACCTACAGACCAATGTAGCGCCATGGTCCCCCGAGCTAAAAAAGGGGGACCGTCTGATCACCACCGGGGACCGAGCTGGGTCCCCAGACACTTCTCTTGGGCTTTGCAAGGCCCTTCTCCTTTCATCTGACACGGTGGAGATCAAAAAATTTGATTTCGAAGAGCTATGCGGGTCTGCTGTTCGGCACGCCATCCAGGTAACCGTTCTTTCCTTTCTTTATTTCTTTACATTTTCTCTACTTCTATCTTTTTTATAACTCCTTCCTTTCCCTACTCCCTTCTTTTTCTTTTCCAGAGCGTCAAACGGACTGTCGTTGCCCTAGAGAGGGTAGATGAGAGGGAGGCCGAGCTGATCACCATGTGTCTGCGCAACCACAGCTACCTCCAGACCATCGGCAAGATGGAAGGCCGAGCTTTGCGATCGGGGCTTGGTCACGGACCTTGCTCGGGCGAGGGTGTTCGAACTGGAGGTAGAGAAGACCTCTTTAAAGTGCCAGCTGTAGGAGAAGGAAGAGGAGCTGACAGCTGCGAAGGTCCGGGCTGAAGAGGTCGAAGCGGGGAAGGCAAAAGTAGAGGAAGAGGCCGATAAGACTGATGCTAAAGGGGTGGCCGAGGCCGAAGAAAATTACAAGGGCCAGATCCCCACCCTCCAGGACATCATCTTTGCAACCAGCTGGGAGGAGGCCCTTAATGCAGCTAGGGTGGATCCCTCCTCTCAACTTTTAACTGAGGTCCCTCTCCCGATCAAGCGGGGTGAAGATGGGGAAGACGAGGTGGTGGAGGTAGAAGGAATTTTTGCTGTCTCCAGTGATCAAGACCCACCACCACCTGCCGAACAAGCTCTCCCTTCGGTGGTCGAGGAGGCAGTGCAAACTGTCGAAGAATTCCTCGAGGAGCTCTGAATCTTCTTGCTTTTCCTTCGTTAATTATCTCTTTCTTTTTGTTGTACTACTTGTATGGCTCTTCGGAGCCTTTTGGGATTGTAGTTTCAGGGGTTCCAGCCCCTTTTTAATTAATGAAAAGAACTCTTTCTCTTTATTTTTAGACTAAATCATGTCTTTCCTAGTATGGGCTCGTCCTTCCATACAAGGGGCTTCGTCAGTTATGATGAACTTCATATTTAGCCTCATGGGTTTACTCATCCAAAGTATGGGATTAACATCCATACTAGGGGCTGCATTAGTTTGGATATCCTTCGAACTTAGCTTTTTTAGGCTCATTCTTCCCAAATATGGGATCAACATCCATACAAGGGGTTAAATTAGTTCGGATATGCTTCGATCTTAGCTTTTTTAGGCTCATTATTCCCAAGTATGGGATCAACATCCATACTAGGGGTTAAATTAGTTTGGATATACTTCGAACTTAGCATATTTAGGCTTATTCTTCCCAAGTAAGGGATCAACATCCATACAAGGGGTTAAATTAGTTCAAATATGCTTCGAACTTACTGATTGGACTGGAGCATGTATGCCGTACTCAATGTGGCCCCTAGTTTTTGTCGAAAAAATTATGTGATAAAAGCTTTAAAGGAAAAAGTTCTTGCCAAATAATCGGCGTTTTATTGTGAAAATGAAAAATTACAGAGAACTTGTAAAATCAAAAATAAAACTTGCGGAGGTTGTTTGCATTCCATGGCCTAGGGACAGTTTTGCCACTCATGTCTTTTAAATAGTATGCTCCAGTTCCAACCTTAGAAGTAACTTTGTACGGGCCTTCCCAGTTCGGGCCTAACTTTTCCTGACTCGTGTCCTTCATGTGACCGAGGACTTTTTTCAAGACCAAATTCCCTTTGCCGAACTCACGATGTTTAATCCTTTTGTTGTATCCTTTGGCAAGAGTTTGTTGGTAAGCTGCCAATTTAATGGCTGCCATTGCTCTTTATTCTTCAGCTAGATCTAGATCCATGGCTAATACTTTTGTATTTACTTCGGGAGTGTTGACTTCTGTTCGGATTGTTGATAATCTGACCTCTAATGGTATAATTGTCTCTACCCTATTAGCTAAGCAGAGGGGGTTTCACCTGTAGACCTCCTTGGGGTTGTTCGGTACGTTCATAGGACTGAAGGGAGTTCTTCGACCCATCTTTCTTTAACAGCATCCAGTCTCTTCTTGAGTCCATTAACAATAGTCTTGTTCGTGGCTTCCGTATGTCCATTACTTTGTGGGTATGCTGGGGTAGAAAAGTAATTTTTGATCCCCAGACCTGAACAGAAGTTCTTGAATACTGCACTGTCGAACTGGGTACCATTGTCAGAGATAATTGCTCGGGAGATGCCATACCGAGTAATGATGTTTTTCCATGTGAACTTCCTCACATCAACGTCTTTGATATTAGCCAGCCTCCACTCACTTAGTAAAGTAGTTAGTGACTACGAGGAGGTATTTTTCTGTTACCTGTGGCCCTTGGGAAGGGACCCATTATGTCGTATCCCCATCGAGCGAAGGGCCACGGGCTAGTAAGTGGAGAGAGATCTTTGGCTGGGACGCGTATGCTTGGACTGAACCTCTGACATTTTTCACACTTCTGGACATACTGCTCTGCATCTTTTTGCATGTAGGACCACCAATAGCCTTGAGAAATTGCTCGGTGGGCTAGAGACCTCCCTCCTGTGTGGCTGCCACAAATTCTTCTATGTACTTTGAACAATAGGTCTTGGATTTTGTTTGGATGAACACAAAATAGGTAAGGGCCGTGAAGGATTTTTTGTAAAGATCTCCCGAACTAGAGACCCAAAACTTGGCTGCCTTTTATCTTATCATCTGAGCTTCCTTTTGATCGGATGAAAGCTCGTCCATCACCATATAGTTTTTTATGGGATCTATCCAACTGGGTCCCAACTCCGAACAGTAGATCTACTCCTCTTCGGGGCTGACTATGCTTGGTTGTTGAAGGACTTCCATAGAAATTACCATTTTTTTCTTGAAATTTACAGTTGATGCTAGGCATGCCAGAGAATCAGCATAGCTATTTTCTTTGGATGAGAGATGGATGATCTCGTAATTTGGGATGTCCTTGGCCAATCTCTGTGCCAGCCGAACATATGCCTGCATCCTATCATCTTTGGCTGTGTATTCCCCCTTGAACTGATTCACGACTAGCTGTGAGTCACATAATACCCGGACTCTCAGGGTCTTCGGTTCCTTGACATCTCGAAGTCTGGCTAAAAGGGCTTCATATTCAGCTTCGTTGTTGGTGGCCTGGAAGTCGAGACGAATAGCCTTCTCTATGAGAACTCCATTAGGGTTGTATAAGACGATCCATACCCCAACGCCTTTGTGGCATGAGGAGCCATCCACATACAGCCTATATGTTTCTTTTGAATCTCTGTCATTTGAAACTGCTTGCTCAGTGACTTGCCCCCCAATATCAGCCGAACATTCTTCTTGGCTGAATTCGGCAATGAAGTCAGCCAAAACTTGGCCTTTTATGGCTGTCCTAGGGCAGAGTGTGATGTCGTACTCCCCAAGTTCTACGGCCCACCTTGCGACTCTTCCTGAGAAGTTTGCTTTTCGAAGTAATGCCTGAAGAGGATGTTCGATGATTACCTTGATCGGATGAGCTCTGAAGTAGTGGATTAGCTTGCGAAATGCGATAACAAGGGCCAAGGCCAGCTTCTCTAATGGTAGATACCTTGTTTCTGGATCAAGAAGAACCTTACTGATACAGTAGATTAGCCTTTGGATCTTGTCCTCTACTTTCAGAAGCACAGCATTGACTGCTCGGCTTGACACCGCAAGGTATAAAAACAGAGTCTCGCCACTATTTGGCACTGTTAGTAGCGGTGGGGAAAAGAGATAGTGTTTCAGCTTAGCGAGAACCTTCTCACTATCTTCATCCCAGGCGAACTGGTTGGCTCCCTTCATTGCTTTGAAGAATGGACAGCACCGATCAAATGCTCGGCTAATGAACCGTTGAGCGCTGCAGCCATCCTTGTTAACTTCTGGACTTCTTTCAAGTTATGTGGGCTCTTTAGATTCTGTATAACTGAGATTTGCTCGGGGTTTACCTCTATTCCTCTGTGAGTCACTAGGAAGCCTAAGAACTTTCCAGAGCTTACCTCAAAACGCATTTTGAAGCATTGAGCCTTAGTTTGTAAGTTTTGAGGATTTCGAAGGTCTTTCTCAGGTCGTCGAGATGTTTATTCGGGTGCTTAGTTTTTACAACCGTGTTGTCGATGTAGACCTCCATGGTCTTGCCGATCAAGTCCCCAAACATCTTGGTAGCAAGTCTTTGATAAGTAGCTCCTGCATTTTTGAGTTCGAACGACATCAGCCGATAGCAGTAAATATCCTGAGGGATAATGAATGTTGCCTTTTCCATGTCCAAGGGGTACATAGCTATCTGGTGGTACCCCCTGTATGCATTCAAGAAAATCATCATCTCATGTCCTGCTGTTGAGTCGACGAGCTGATCTATTCGGGGCAGAGGAAAACAATCTTTGGGGCCGGCCTTGTTTAGATTAGTGAAGTAAACGCAAACTCGCCACTTCCCATCCTTCTTCCTGACCACTACGATGTTCACCAACCAGATCGGGTAATGGATCTCTTTGATGAAGTAGGGACCCCTACTTCCTTCAATCGTTGAACCTCCTCTAACATTGCTTTTGCATGATGTGGTGCGGATTTCCTTGGTTTCTGTATTACTGGCTTCCTTTGGGGATCCACATTCAGCCGATGACTAATCACTACGGGATCTATTCCTAGCATCTCGTAAGGTGTCCATGCAAAGACCTCTCTGTTTTCCTTGAAAAAGTCCATCGGTTCGATTTCTTCTTGTTCAGTCATGCTTGTTCCGAGTAAGAAGAACCGATTTAGATCTTCCAGATAGAGGTTGATCTTCTTCAAGTCCTCCACCACCTTCTCTTCGACTGTTCAGCTATAGTCGTATATTGTAGGGCCATCCTCCACTTCTATGGTCTTCACTTTTGGGTACTGTTCTTGGGTCTTCATTGTTGCTAGGAAGCACTATCTTGCCGTGTGTTGATCTCATTTGATTTTGACTACTTCTTTACCCATTTGAAACTTCAAAGACTGGTGGTAGGTTGAGAGTACTGCTCCCAAACTATGAATCCATGTTCTTCCTACAATAGCATTGTAAGTAGAAGGTTGATTAACAATTAGGAATTCAGTGTTTACCGTCGCGGGTCCTACTTTTACTGGTACGGTTATCCTTCTAACTGGCCATACTGGGTCTGTGCTGATGCTGATTAGTGGAGTCATGCACCTTTTTAGTGATGAGTCTTTTAGTCCCAATTTCTGGAACAGACTGTAGTACATAATGTCCATCGAACTACCCTGGTCTACTAATACTCGCATTACATCATAATTGGCAATGCGCAGTGTTAGTACCAAGGCATCATTGTGGGGTTGGTGTATTCTCTCGAGATCCTCTGAAAAGCTAATCCCTTTTGACTGGTTCTGGTTGGAGTCCTCCTCTCTCCTTCGTCGTTTACCTTCATCCACCCTAAGAGTATGGGCCATGGTCCTAGTTTGGTGCCGAACAACTGCTCGGGTGATAGGCTCCGCAGTGCCATGAATCATTTTTACCACGCCGAGAGGAGCATATCTTTGTTCGCGCCTCTGGTTTTCTTCCAGGTTCCTTCCTTCCCGGTGTCAATGAATTCCAGCAAGTGCCCAGCTCAAATCAAGTCTTCCAAGTGCTTCTTGAAAGTTCGGCATTCTCTAGTCAGGTGGCCATGATCTCGGTAGTAGTAACACTTCCGCTTCTAATCTCGTCTGCTCGGATCCTCCATCAACTTCGATGGCTACTGGAAGTAAGGGTTGTCCTTCATTTGGTCCAAGTGCTTATGTAGGGGCTCTTTGAATACCGTTTGCAGGGCCTGGTAGGCTGTTGACTCCTTTTTCTCTTGGGACTCCTTCCTAGTTTTCTGATCTTTTCGGCATTTATCCTTCATTTTAGATTGTTTGACCGATGCTACACTTTGTTTAACTTGGCTTATATCTTCTTCAACTTTTGTATGTTGCTCAATTTTCACCATTAGCTCGGACATAGTGGAGACAGTCTTCTTGGTGAGAGATTATCTCAAACAACTTTGAGGAGGTAGCCTTATCTTGAAGGAGGCAACAACTAGCTGTTCGATGCAATCTTCTATCTCGTTATAGATTTTCGAATATCACCGAGCATACTCCCGAATTGTCTCTCCGTCGTTCTTTCGAAAGGACATCAATATGTCAAAACTCTTCGGTTGTTTACTGTTGGTTATAAACCGAGCAGTAAAAGATTCTGTCAATTGCTGCCAATTAACTATGGAGCGAGGTAGCAGCTTGTGGAACCGACTAAGAGCCGTTTCTCCTAAACTGGATGGGAACATGCGACACAAGAGTGTATCATTCCCACTCCAGAGTGCCTTTACTTGTTTATACTGCCGAATATAGCTCACTTGTTCTGTCTTTCCATCATACATCTCAAACTTTGGCGGGGAGAACTTACGAGGTGGATCCGCATTCTCAATGACCTCGGCCAATGGTGATACCGAGATATGTTTGAGGACCCTCCTTGCTACGTCTTGGGTTGTTCGGCCACCACCATGCTGCATCCTAGAGTCCATTCTTCTTTCTAGCCATAACCGTAGGTCCTGGTTCGGGTCTAGTTCAACCCGAGCTACTCTTTGATAACTTAGCCGAACAGATTCAACTTTGATAGTATCAGTTCGCCTAGAACTTCTTAGACTCTCTTCGGGTTCCTTACGTCTTCGCCTTTAAGGGTGACTCAAGCTGTAGGACTCTAGGCTTTGTTCGGTTTCCTCTTGCTCAGGACTCTTTCTTTGCCTCACGCGCGGCTCTCTTTGGGTTTCCTGCCTTTGGATCATTCGCTTGAGCTCATCAATCTCTCTGTCACGTTGTTCCATTCTTTTCTCGAGGTTATTGATTATCCTATCTCGCCTGGCCAGCCTCTCATCTTATCTTCCTCTCTCTCTTGAAGATGGAGGAGAAGGTCGTTCTCATCTAGAACTCGTGGTTAATAATGCAGTTGCCTCCCATTGTGTGAGTCATCGTCCCTATGCTTTGGAATCTCTGAAGGGATTCTGGGGGTCCTCGGCCTCTCTGGGACAATCGATATGGACCTCTGAGGGATTTTTCTTTGCCCGCTAGCATGGCTTTCAGTGAATCCAGTAGGAGTCTAGCTCATGATTCCGTTGGTTTGAGATCGTTGTTCCCACAGACGGCGCCAAATTGTGCATGTTGTAAGCTGTATGGCACAATTAGAATCAAACAAATTGGTTCAAGTTTGATGATCCCGAATGTAATATGAACCGAACTCCTAGTTGTCGAACTCATTGAAAACTCCTTACTCCATCGCTGAACTCCTATAAAACTAAGAACATTGTTAGTGCTCTCCAGCCTGGTTTGGTCGGGAAGCACTTCGACGTTCAAGTTAAATTTCTCTCAAAGAGGTGTCTAATCAAGAACTTGGCTCAGAATTTCGTACCTGTGGGTTGAAAATGCTTTCTTTTATATAAGGTTCAAAAACCAGGGAGACTGAGTCCTCTTAGGACTCTGCCTTTTATCCTTTAAAGATTTTGCCTTATCCTAGAACAATTAGAATTGCTCCAGGATGTTAGATCCTGTATTTCTGAACAACTCGTATCAGAAATGGGATCTTTTTGAGTTGTCCATCTTCTTAGGGTTGACGTGGGCTTAACCAAGACATGGGCTGCCCCTAGCTGGGGTGGTCCGAACTTATATGGTCCTAACAACTAGTTGTCCGGGCTTTTTGAGACGAGTATTGAAGTGGTTTGTCTTGGGCTGGGATTTAGGCCCATCGTTTTTATCCTCCCTCAGCAAATGAATGTTTCCATTCAAGTGATACATCATTAATCTGAGTTGTTAAGTCGCCTGTTAGCAGTTGAAATTATGGCATAGATTATAATAATGGAATTCTAACCCATAATCTAACATTGCCTAACCGCACAATTTTGAATAGACAGATATGTTCATATACATAAACATGTATATATGAATATGAACGCATGCAAATGTTTGTACATGCAATATAAATTTTTGCATGTATGAACTAAGAACTAAGGTATTACGGTCCTCTTGCTGCGCTTGCCTAGCTCTAACTGCTCTCGCCCCATGTTTGTAAATTCTATAAAACGAGTTATTTGAATAATTGATATGAGCTTAATGAGATTCACAAAACAAAGTATTGATCAGAAGTCTTAAAAAAATATAGTATTGAATACATACCAATTTGTGAATTTTGTCTGATCTGAATGAGAGAGAGAGAGAGAGAGAGAGAGAGAGAGAGAGAGGACAAAACAATAATGATTTTTGGTCATCGATCTACAGTGCTGTTAGTTGTCGCTGGCTTGGTCTTTGTTGCTCTTAGTTGTTGTGGTTGGCATCTCTAGTACCATCGTCTTTTGTCGCGCCGTCGTTGACTCTCTCTCTCTCTCTCTCACCCTGTCATCTCTGCATCTCATCTTTGTCGTTTCTCTCGCGTGAAGAAGATGTAGCGTGAAAATGATGAAGGGATTCTTTGTTTCAGGTTTAATTTTATAAAAAACGACGTCGTTTTGGTAAAATTAAATCTGGTCTCTTGGTTATCTTCACTATTAATCTGGATCTTTAGATTGAGATCATCTGCTTTGCACTATTGCACTATTGCACCGTCTGGACCATTCATTTAATTTTATATTTTGTTTTTAAATATATTTTTTGATTACTCTAGACAAAAGTATAAATATAAAAACAAATAAGAAAAACTATAAAAATAGTGCTATTTAAAAAAGTAATAAAAAATAAAACAAGTAAAAAATATGTAAAAATAGTGCTATTTAAAATTATTTTTTATACAAAATTTATAGAGGTATTATTAAAAATTCATAAATTTAATTCAATTATAAGGGGTAATTTTAGAAATTCACATCAATATTTTCTTATTTTTATTTTTAATTATAATTTTTAGTACAAGGGTAATATTAGAAATTTATAAATTTAATTAACTTTCGTAACCGCTATAAAAATTTGTAACTAACCAAATTTTAAATTTTTTTATATATAAAAAAATCTGCACTCCGTCTTTATTTTCTGTTTTTTTTTTTTTTATAACTTTAAAACCCTAATTTAATTTTGCCTACTCGCTTAATTTTTTGAAGACTTTCACCCCTCCCTCATCCAAAACTCTAATTTCAGATTTTTCGCTTGATTTAATTTGTCTTCTCTCGATATAACACTAGCAAAAAGTTACAAGTCCACATGTATTGTGTACAGCTTTATAATGCATATAATAAATATATTTAGCAAAAAAGTAGGGACATTTAACAACTTCTCTGTTCAGATTATCAGGTGGGAAAAAAGTTCGAATAAAAAAAAAATGGTTGTTACAGTTAACAATTCATTTTGCAAAAATTGAACCTAACAAGTTTTAAAATGTAACTTAGTTATACCATTAGAGAAAACACAAACAATATAATTTAAATGTTAAAAAGTTAGAATTATTTTGTATTTTAGAGTCATCATTGGAGATGGCCTAACAAATCCCCCGTATAGTTAGCGATAAGATGTGGTTAGTGATTTTATCGCAATATTTCTAACACGTATGTTGGTGTGTCAGTACAAAAGTCGAGCATAGTCAGAAATCTAAGCCTAATATCTATATTACATTTTAAAAGGATATTCACGTGACATTTATAACAATTTGAATGACTGAAATTTTTCTCATCTAATAATTGAGAATAATTGGGAAGAAGATTAGAAGTGAAGGAAGACAAAAAGTAAGAATGAAAAAAAGTAAAATTTGGATACATTTTTTAAGTTTTAGGATGAGTGAACTCTATTTTTAATTGAGTTACTTAAATTTTTAATAAATTTTTAAATTTTAATTAAATTAATCGATTTAGTATGTTATTGGTCAAATTATTTTTTATTCTTAATTATTATTCAAAATATATTATATTAAATAGTGCTTTTAGGCACGAAAAATTTGTTATTTCATAATAAAACAAGATTTTTGGTATGTATGTACCATGACAATAATAACTTAAAAGGATTTTTGTTTTGAAAATCAATTTTGGCTTTATAATGTAAAAAATATTATCAAAATTTTTTTATATTATTTTCTTTAAATTAAATAATAAATTAAATAAAATATTTTACGTCGAACCAAATAGAGCCTACAATGGGCCTCTCATTGAAGCTCGCTAATTACAACATAGTTTGCTTAGATGTAGATTCCAGCTGCAATGTTTCTCATTAAGAATACTTACGACTGTTCAGAATGGGATAATATGTGCAACTCCACAAGACAGCACAACTACTCATTCACAACCAGTTTAAAAAGTAGTTTTTTTTTAATTAAAAAATTAAATTTAATTCAAAGTATATTATTTGGTAATTTAATTTTTAAACTAATTTTTTTAAAATTAATTGTGTAGATAAAAATTAATTTTTTTACTTTTTATTTAAATTAAATAATTTCGTTCTTCAATATATTTGAATATTACCAGTTGGTAGTAAAAGTAAATGCGTTATGAATAAAAATATTATATCTTAAAAGTTGTTAAAATTTAAAAAAAAATATTCAATGAATTGATGTTTTGATTTAATTTTGTAATTTTTTTATTTTTTTATCAAACAAATAATATTAATTTTTTTACGTTTTTAACCACACAAAAAAAACTAAAAAGCTAAAATTACTAAACGGGCCCTGAGATTCAACCTGGTATTGGATTTCTTCGTAAAGAACATGCTTGGAAGCCTGCTTAGTAATTAAGGGTGTTCAACAAAACAGATTCAGAAAATCGAGTCCCATCAATCCAAACGGTATCATTTAATTTGCCTTTTTTTAAACAGTTTGATTTTAATTTCAATTAATTAAAAACCATTTTTTATAATTTGATTCACGAATTAAGTTTCAAAAAACTGAAAAAACCAAACCAAACCAAACCATTACAACTTTTATTATATTGTATTATATATAAAGAAAAAAACTTGATAATATTAATTATTTTCCTTTACATAAATTATTAGTAATAAATACGAAAATAATAAAATAACAAATGAATGAAACATAATGCATGATTTATTAATCCGGTCCTTTCGCAATAATATAAAATTAGCCACAAAATAAAACTACAAAGTAAAATAACATTAAAATAAAAAGAATATACAAAAAATGAATAGAAAAAAAAATGCCAAACAATGTATAATTTTTTTAAAACAAAATAGGTAACAAGTGCGTAATTTTCATACCGCAATTCCAAACCAAAATCTAACGGTTATTTATTGATTTAGATCATTTCGGTTCTATGATGAACATAGTCCGGTTCCGCTACTTAAATTATTAGAGCCGGTTAAAACAGTTTGGTTATTAAATTAGCTCAAAACCGAACCAAACCAAACACCAAACCAAACCGAACACAGCCCTACTAGAAGAAGCTTCAGCATGAGAAAAGAGTAACCAGTGATGCACTTAAATGTGGGGATGCAACTATTAATGCCAGTAAAAGGAACGAACGAAAGAACTCAAAAGAACGGTGGGCACGCCGAGAGTTCATACCACCTCAAGACCACACAAAGAAGTAAAAATGGAAAATTAATGTTAAATTGCAGAAAGAAAACAATTTGGTTATAATGTCATAAACGGCAGCGACGCAAGTGAGGAGAATTCAATACAAAACAGAGCTTTGTTCAACCAGAAATAGGTCATTCTTCCATTGCGTCTCCTCCTTCGATTACTTCCACTGATTCTTTCAATGGCATAATCTTTGTCAATAATACCTCTGAAATCACAACCAAATGTTAACCTGAGGATACAATTCCTTTCAATCTAAGAAATATTTAAAACTTAGCCATAGCACCAGACATAGATAATCTATATGGATGTTGTCCGGCGTCACAGAGGCGGAACCAGAAATTTTGTTTGACGGGTGCCAAAGTATGTGCATGGAAAGAAAAATATGGTAGTCTTTACCATATCACTACCTCAATTAATTCTTAATTATTGTATTAGATGGTAAATTTCTACTAATAAATCAAATGTTTATTTTTAATGTTTATAATCAGAAAAATAAAGAGAAGACACATGTACTTATTATATAAATAAAACAAACTTAATGGAATTGATATATTGTAAAAAACTCAACTCATTATAATTCATTCAAATTGAGGGTTAATGGAAAAACAAATTAAAAATACTTGTTAAATATAAGATTCAAAAAGCATTTTCAAAAAATTGGGGGGGGGGGGGGGGGGCAGCCCCCACTACCCATAGGTTAATTCCACCCCTTCCATCGAGGCATCGGCCATCAAAATATTAATCATCCATATTAAAGTAATCAAAAAACCAAAAATACTTTTTCATAATACTCTGGTGTGATAATTTTGAGAAAAGGGAGGGGGCTAGTACAAGGTTAGTTGGAATATTAACACTAATATAGTTTGTTCATAAGAAATAAGGTTATAAGTGTTTTTCGCTTGATGTTTTTTGATAACGATCTCAAAACCATTCAAGGGAAGAGACATTTTCATTATGACGGATACAAAATAATAAGATAGAAGAAGCCAATTATAATTATAAGAGTTACAGGAAGCAACCTTACACGTGTTAACATGAAGGTTATGTTTAGGACAGAATCACTAACCAGTCTTTTTTGGAAATAAATAGCCTCTTTCATTGACATAAGTGCGAGGATTTGGTAGCTGGTGGTTTCTCAGGTAATCTGTTTGCCCCTGTAGGCGCAAAAAAAAAAAATGTCAAATAGGGTTTGAAATTTAGAAAGCCAATGTGAAACTTTTCTTCTCTTCAAGGGGATGCCAACTTTAATCAATAAACCTTGGTTATCACGCAAACATCTACATTGCTTCCACTTCCCAAGTCATTGAATATGCCAGAGCAAATAGCTTCAGTCACCAACTGTATTCCTTCATCCCTCTACAAAAGTATTTGGGACAGTGAGATTTCTAGCAAAAATATTGAGGGATGCTGGATCATGATTCAAGAAAGTAACATTTGCCCACAACTGGTTTTGAAACCACCAAGTTTGGTTTGCAGGAACAGAACATAAAAGGAATCAGATGCAATAAAGAATGGAATCAACGGGATAAGAATTGTATAAGCAGAATACTTTGAATAGAGCTAATGCAGGTATGCATTTACTACATCAAACGTAATAGGGAGCAATGTTAATCATCTTTCAAACTTTTTTCCATTTGAATAAAACCGTAACTCCACCTTTAAAAGTTGGGAACAAGACAAGATTTCCTTAATTCTGGGAATGTAATCCAAGATTTTGCATTTCAAATCCAGATCAACTTAATTAGCATACCAAATATTTTAATGGGATTCCAAAAGAGTGCATACCACTTTTGAATCTCATTGCTAGATTCCATCCAATGTGAATCAAATGCGGCCTAAGGCTGTGTTTGTTTCATGGATTTTAATGATGGAAGAGAAAGGATGCAAAGAAAGTCACTACACCCTTTTTGGTTACCACAGAAAACTGATGAAAAGAAAACGTAACCAAAGTATCCATTTTGCAACTCGAACTGGAGTAAATAAGCAGGAACACCTCCGGGCTAAAGGCAGGCAGCAGCAACTACGGTATCAGTGTCAATTCTGTCCAGTCGGCTCAGTCCTGGAAGTTCCAAGTGTTATTTCTGCTTTTCTTTTTCAATTATCTTCACATTTCATTAAAACATTTTACTCGTAACATATTCTTTATCAATTTCTTTTCCCTTTCCCTTTCCCCTATGAAATTCAAGTTCCAAACTAACACAATTTAATCCAAGCTGAATGTACCTGGATCAATGATCTACTACTAAGAATTATGATATTTTGGCTAAAAATTGAATCATTCAACTTGAACAAATTCTAGACACTTGTACCAATGAGAATACACCAACTTACAGTTATCCCTTCACGGTATTTTGATTCAAAAACAGCCATGGCAGCAAGGGAACCAGAACCCATGGTAGCAAATGGCAGCGTGTCTGTTGATCCATGTGGGTAGATCTGTACAATTATTTAAATTAACAGTTAGTGCTATATTATGGCATGAAACATGAAACCTTCAGGTTGCCTATAAGTGCAGATCACTTACAGTGTGCAAATGTGGTCCAGTGACATCAACTCCACCAAGCACCAAAGCAGCTTGCACATAGCCTTGGTAACTGGTTAAGTCAAACAGTCAGGCCATCTTGAATTGTTATCTTGACAAACCGTTCCTATATCTGAGACCACCATTGAACTATAAATAATAAATCCTTACCTAAAAAGATGAGACTTCAAAAGGGTAAGAGCTGTCACAACACGTGATTCCCGACCAGTGTGGTACCGGTGTAGCTGCAACTGAGAACTGACCATGTCTAGAAAGACAATATTATTGAAACTTAGTTTTAAAACAGGAGTAATGTTGAACTAACATATAATCCCACGACCAATATTCTGATATAGAACATAAAACTGAAATTACCTGTCACTGCCTCTGTATCCGCAGCGGTCCCTGCTCCGCAGCAATAAATGTTGGGTGCCAAATAGTGGATTTTCTCACAATTTTTATCAGCAACAATGGGCCCTTCAGTGGCTCTTGTATCTGCTCCAAGGATAACCCCATCCTGAAGATATAATGGGAACATCATAATGCAGAGGTTAGAGAACAAAAAAATGTTACTCATAAAGAAAAGGATTGTTAGTTGTTACCCCCTTCAATCACCCCCGAGGGAAACTGAATCATCAAAACAAACAACCCATTCCAAAGAATATATGAAGCAAAGAACGGTGTCGGCATACATAAAAGCAGTGTTCATAAACCCAGAATAGACCCAGCAGTTGAACTACTTAAATCACTTCCAAAAGGAAACCATCTGTTTTGTTCAATTTGTTCCAAGTGTCAAACTAGTCTAACTGATACCTACTTCGCTCAACTTTCCAGAATTTTGAACCTATCTACAAACATCTCGCAAAGAATTTTTCCCGGACTCCCCATAGTTGAATTCAAAGTCACCAAATTATTCATCACTGCATTGCTGGAATAAATGGGCAAGATGGATTCAGATGAGATAATCACAAGAAATCTTTAGCTTTATACATGCCCAAGTTGCTCTCATGATTCATTTTCCATGTGATAAGAGAAACTAAGAAACTACAGCCATAGGAGTCATTTAAGCCTCTAGGTTTTGACATCATAATATGCAAAAGATTTGATGTTTTGATATCCATTTTCTCTGATATACCTGCAATTTTCTCAATTCTTATGAGCTGATTAGAGGAACTGTATGCATGATATAGAAAAGCAAGGTTTGCACTCTTTAGCTGAGGAAGAAAAATACTAGATATTCTCAGTTCTCTCCTTACCTTATCATGCTGAAAATATCCATTGCATAATAATAAAATCATAATCCTAAGCCTAATCATAATCATAACGATAATCATAATCATATCATACAAAATGGATCCACACATTGAACAGGCTAGTTAACCTGGTGGATGGTTGAATAAACAAATGTTATTGTGAGTCTACAAATGTTTTTCAAACATAGTCTATAAAGCACATATTTCAGCTTTATTTAGTAAGCGACCTAAACAAAGACTCGAGGGAGATCCACCCTCCTAATTGTTGCAATTCAAAAAAAAATAAATGAAAACCAAAATCATATGTATATCTAAGTATTCAAGCATACATGTACTTGATGCTTAAAATCATGTACAAGAAGCCATATAATCAAATAGTTCCTTCACTTATGGAGCTAAAATAATAAACAGAAAATTTTTACCGAAAAGCAATCGTTAATAACTTAAACACTCTTCGGCTTCAAAAACCATGAATGACTCAATAGGGAAGTAGCTTGGATAAGCTTAGATAATGACCCATAAAATTGGGAGATAGCTTTCCAGAACAAAGACAACAGGTCAAACCAAATGACACCTAATAAACCAATGGATTTCTGTTATATGGAACACGTTGGGAAGACATTATGCTCCAATGTTTCTGCCTTGTCCATTTAGGTCTCCATAAGGCAGTTGTCTCTGAGCATACTAATATTGTTGCTTTGAACATTGTAAGAAAATCCAACCCTAAATAAGGAATTAAAAATTTATCGTAACTTCAACCTCTGAGACATCATCATCCTCTTCCAATCTAAAAAACAGCATGCTTCATCCTAAAAAAACTTGCAATCACTTGATACAAATGAGTTTTTTCAAGTCTTCCCTTTAAAAGCTTTAGTTTTCTCTCAATCAAGATATTTCTCACTTCGCATGATCGACCATCAACACAAAATTGCCTTCCACCTCACCTTCCAGCTCACATCTTGTCATTTTTAACATTCTGCTCACTAGAGGTGTAGCCAGGAATTCCATTCACGGGTGTCATTCATTATATCATTTTTAATACCATTAGATTATATTTTTAGTCGTACAAAACATATCGAGATTAACTTTCAATTAATACATTGTAATATTAACATATCATCGCAATAACATTGATAAGAGTAATTTGAATATGTCCAATTATAAGTAGCAAAAAAACCAATTGGGTCATTAATAAGCTATTCATTCAATAAAACCCATTTAAAGACACTTGTAGAATTGTTCGGGACGAACTTTATTTTTCTGAACGCCAAAGAGTGGCGAGGCCATACGCAAAAAGGAAGAAACATATGCTTTAGTTCGCCAAACTGTCTCTTGTCTGCCCATGGATTCAACAACACTTCAAAAGGTTGATCTATTTGAGAATATCCGAATCTATGCTTATTTTCAACTCCCCAAAGCATTTCGTCGTTTACTACGCCCTTTCTTGTTTTTTGGTGCCTAAGTATCTACGGGAACCTTGCATGTAGAACATACCTGCCTAAGATCACGGTCATCTTTGGAACACCTTTAAGCCTTTTCTCGTATGAATCTCGCCCTTAACTTTAAAGCTAAGCCATCCTAAGGCGCTGCTAAATGGAAGGATCTTATCAACACCCATGAATGATAGATCATAGATCGAACCGACAAGTCTGAAAAATTGAGTGCCATCATATAGCTTTTTATCGGTTAAGTTCATGAGTTGGAGATAAGCGGACCTAAACCGCTAACATCTGTCGCTGGGTAAACCACCTTCTCTCAAGTCCCTGCACATTTTCGATACTTCATAAACAGGAGATGTACTGCATAATATATTCATTATTTATGCTATTAAAAACACCTTGGCATGTAGGAAAAAATATTTAAAAAATATTCTTGTAAACACGAAAAATCATGTGCTTACAAAAAATGAGTGGCCCTCAACAAAGGTTTATTTTCTCTAATAGGAATTGACACCTTCATGTTACTTTTCCTAATAATTTTAAAGGGTCAATTTATCAAATCTTCCCAAAAATTTACATATACTACATGCGTTCTATTTTTGTTTCCAAAGTTCAATGGGGACAATTGAACCCACGGAATACTCTTAAGCCACCCATGCTCCTCATCCTACTGTCGGTGCCAATTTCACATCTGACCACAACTTGCCACATCCATTACATAACAATAATCCAACATAATATCAACATTAATGAGAGTTTATGTACTAACAAAAGATACGTGAAGCTCTTTCCACAATATCATTACACAATATCATGACTAAGATAAATCATTGTTTAATGACCAATGGTGCATCATGTGTATGCAAAATGAGGAATCGTTGGATCATCCATTTTTGCATTGTCCATTTGTCTTCAATTTTACGGTGCCGGTTGTTTCATATGGTGAATTCTTGTTGGGTGGACCGGTTCATGTCCACAAATGTTAATGATTGATTTTAGGGGTTTTGGCGGTAGTGAGAGCGATAGCAAACAGAATAAAGAATATTATTATTGCTTATTGAGCAAAAGCTTACAACTAATGATAAATTATGTATATACTAAGAAGCACGGGCACTTCTACGATGGTAGCATGTTGTGTCGAACACTCGTGTTGGACACGACACTCTTCGAACACTCCTAAATTCACATTTAACATTTTTTTTAAAAAGTGTCTTAATTAAAAAATTAAATTTATAATGCATATATTTTTTTCAAAACTTGATGAACACTTCAATTGCATTTCTTGAATTCTCCAAATACGTTCTATGTGAGAAATTTCTTCATAATAACAATGTTTTGCATTTTTCAAAATACAAATTATGCACATTAAATATATTTTGGAATATTTATAAGAAGAAATATGACATTTTAATTTTATTAGTAATATATTGTATATTTTTAATTACTATTGAATAAATTATTTACATATTGGACATTTAATAAATATATCAAATTGTAAAATTTTAACATATCCCAGACGTGTCATGTCCTGTATTTTTTAAAAATTAACGTGTCGGCGCATTCATGTTGTGTCGCGTGTCCATGCTAGTTAGGGTATATATAATGGAAAACTCAAAACCCTAATTACGTAATAAATACTAAACTATACTTTAATTATAAAAAAATAACAAAGACACTCTCATCCCCCCTCTTAAACTCGGGATGCGAGCCCAGAACAACGAGAATGTCCAATAGAAAACGAAAACGAGTAGCAGTGTGCGTCTTGGTGAAGAAATCAGCAAGTTGCAAAGTGGACAAAACAAATGGTAAAAAGATAGTGTTCAACTGAAGATGGTAACGAATAAAGTGGCAGTTAATTTCAATATGTTTGGTACGCTCATAAAACAAAAAACTATAAGCAATTTAGATGACACTCTTATTGTTACAGTATAAAGAAGTAGAAGTACAAGGAATACCCATATCAGAGAGAAGTCACCGAAGCAGACAATTTTAGAGTAGCATGGGGGCCATGGCCCAATATTCAGCCTTGGCAGTGGAACATGCTATCACAGAATGTTTCTTGCTTTTCCAGGAAATAAGAGAATCATCGAGAAAATCACAAAAACCAGTGATGAACTTCCTATCAGAGACATCACCAGCCCAGTCAGCATCTACATATGCATGAAGAGTCAACGAGGACGTGGAAGATAATAATAAACTCTAAAATATAGTGTGCGGAATATAGTGAATGATACAGAGCAACGCGGCCAAGTGGGTAGAGCGTGGAGCCGAGACAAACTGACTAACCACATAAATAACATAAGCTATATCATGGCGTGCCACAATGGGATAAACCAAGCACCCAACCTATGAAACATGGATACGGACACAGTCAGACACGGACACAGGACACGGGGATTTCAAAAATATCAAGACACGGACACGAACACGGCAGGAATACAACAGAAAATATATTTTTATTTATATACTTACCCCATGTCTATAAATAGAACATTCACAAACAACCTCCAAAAAAGAAAAAGAAAAAAACAAAAAAAATAACTAAAAAGGTAAAAAAAAAAAACTAAAACAGTAAAGAAAAAAATCAAGAAACAACTAAACATGATATTTTCGTCAAACCATTCAAAGACTTGAAAGAATAAAAAACCAAAAAATAAAAAAAGAGAGGAGAAGAAGAAGAGAGAGAAGATGTACACAAGTAGAACGAAAAATAGAGAGAGAAACCGTCAAAAAATAGAAGGAAGAAAAGGAAAGTGCTTATTTAGAGGACAATTGAAGGTCGTTGGTAATTGTCGCTGGTGAGATAGAGGTCATCGGTGATCGTCGAGCTCATTGGTGAAGGTCGCGGTGGGTAGCAAAAACGAGAGGCATAGTATTTTTTCAAAATGCACGGAGGCTCTTAGGGTTTTTTTTATTTCGTCATTAGGTTTGGCGTGTTCAAACATGTCCGAAATTGGATATGCCGTATGCGTGTCCTTTGGCGTGTCCAGCTGGATTTTTTTTTTAAAAAAAAAATAGAACACGCCACATGGTGTATTCAACATGTGTCCCCGGCGTGTCCGACACGACTACGGCACCTATTCCAACGTGTTCGGGCTTCATAGCACCCAACTAATTTCCAATAAAGAGAAGAGTCTTCAAGTGGCACACCATCAGTGGAAGAAAACTTTGCATGTAGTTCAATGAGAGTGTTAACAATTTTATCATCGGTGAGGTGCAGACGGTGAACAACCTCATATGCACACTTAGTCTGAGAAGTGCATACTCAGTTTGAGAAAGATAGCCCTTAGTCTGAGAAGTGCATACTCAGTTTGAGAAAGATAGCCTTTTGGAGAAGTAGCCACCTAAATACCAAGAAAATACCAAAGATGGCCCAAGTTTTTCATCTTAAATTCCCGAAGATGTTAGTTGACGTCAGAGATAGTGACAAAATCAAAACCAATAATAATCATGCCATTCACATATAAGAGTAAGACCACAATACCAACAGATGTATAACAGATGAACCAAGCCAAATTATGGGAACTGGAATAAAAACCAATCTGGGAAATGATAGACTGAAAACGGTTATACTAGGCATGAGAAAATTACTTGAGACCATAGAAAGCATGATGAAGACGACAACTAAGCCCGGAGGATGAGACGGACCCGGAGGGGGTCGCATATAAACTTCTTCATGAAAATTGCCATTGAGAAATGCATTATTTACATCCAGCTGAAATAGAGGCTAGTGACGAACTGCAATGACAGAGATAAGGTACGAACAATGATCATTTCGGCCACAGGAGCAAAGGTTTCCTCATAATTCACACCATATTCCTAAGAGAAGCCTTTGGCAACCAAACGAGTTTTGTAACACTCTAAAAAGCCATCGAAGTGAGTTTTAACTTTTTACACCTACTTGCAAGCAATGAGATTTTTACCCGTAGGCAATAGAACAAGCTCCCAAGTACTTAGTTTTTTAAACAGCAGTCAATTCTTCAAACATGGCATTCACTAATTGGGATTAGTACATGCTTTCTTATAAGATTGAGGCTCAAAATAGGGATGAAGAGACGTTAAAAAGGCACGATAGGATGGAGAGAAACATATATGTAAGAAACTAAGTCTTACCGGTGGTGTACAGGTGTGCAAAGGATAGCGGCGTTCAGGAGGATTGGATGCCAAAGGAGTGGGAGGGGCAAGTACAGAGCTAGCAGGCAACTACGGAGAAGCGATAACCATCCGGCGAGAGTAGACTAACAGGAAAGATGAAGGCAGATGGGGCGAGAAGAGGAAGGTAGCTGAGAAACGTCAAGGTTCAAGACAAACTCCTCCGAAGGCACATCGAGAGAAAAAAGATCTAAAAGAATGAGGTCATCCTTGGAGATAGATGCATACTTGGGAGGAAGACTAAAATAGAAGAGATACTTGAGAAACACGACATGACGTGAGACATAGGCATTTCGAGACAGGGTCATAACACCGATACCCTTCTTGCTGAAGGCCGTACCCTAAGAAGACATAGAGGACAGAATGGGCACCGAGTTTAGTTCGCTCGCGTTTTGGAAGGACAACATAAACAGAATCAAAAACCCGAAGCAAGGAATAATTAGGAGTCTAACAGAAAAGCTTTTTGTAAGGAGAGATACCAAAGAGAAGAGGGGAGGGTATACAATTAAGAAAATATACAGCCGTAAAAATGGCTTCACCCCAGAAAATGGTGAGGACAGAGAAAGAGAGAAGGAGAGACCTAGCTGTATCGAGAATATGTCGATGTTTCTTTTTTGCCCTACGATTTTAGGCTGAGGTGTTCGAACAGAAAGATTGACGAATGGTACCAGAAGTAGTAAAGAAATTAGTAAATTTAGTCGAAAGGTACTTCCCACCCAAATCCAAATGAAGAATTTTGATAGTAGCAAAAAATTAGGTTTGAACCATAGAGTGAAAATTACGATAAATACGGAATAAATCAGATTTGTGAGACATAAGAAAGACCCAACAGAATCTACTATAATCGTCAATGAAGGACACATAGTAGACGGAGCCATCCTTGATGGCAATAGGTGAAAGACCCCACACATCAGTATGAACCATAGAAAAGGAGAAGTAAAAATAGACTTGCTTTTATTAAAAGAAACAGTTGACATTTTAGCAAGTTTACATCCACTGCACTCAAAAATATCACTAACTGACACTTTGCCTAATCTATCAGACTGAACCAAAATTTTTAAACGCACACTAGATAAATGTACCAAACGGGAATGCCAAAATAAAAAAAGGAAGAATGTTTATCTAAAGAAAAAGATAGCATAGCAAGAGAGTCGTTGGAAGGTGTAGGCTCTCCAAAAGATACACGTTACCAACTCTACGCCCGATCCAATCTATTTCTTGGACGTTCGGTCCTGTACAACACAATTAGTGAAAGAAAAAAGAATATCAAAACCAGAATAAAAAAGCTGACTAATAGACAAGCGACTAACAAACAACTGTAGTATATAAAACACATCCGGAATAGACAACGAAGACGAGAAAGACGGAACAACCGAACTGATAGAGACAACTTGCATAGGTGTACCATTTGCAGAGTGAACAGTAATAAGAGAAGAAAGAGGAACACAATTACTAAGACATGACATATTAGAAGTCATATGATGAGAAGAACCAGAGTCAAAGATCCACGTCGAGGGCAATATACCTGAATAAAAAGATTTATACTAACCTAAATAGGAGGTAGTCATAGAAGCAAGTGACTGAGCCCCAAAAGAAACGAGCATTGTCTGAAACTAATGAAACTAATCTAACAGTGACTGGGACGGAAGAAATGTGGTACCATATGATATAGGTGTGGCAAGGGCAGGATGGGGACAATAAGACGCTGTAGGGGTATGAGCAACAGCTGATGAGGAAGAGTGGCCTTTTTGTGTTAACTTAGGACAAGTAGACTTCCAATGGCCTTTCTGGTGACAAACTACATTCATCCATGGAAACTCTAGACTTTGGTTTCCTTGTGACCTAAATCGGGTGAGGTGGGAGAGTGGGCAGCAGTGGAGGACGAGAAGTGGCACCAACTGACGAAGGAGTGGCAAAGATAAACGAGGAAGGAATATCCATTTGAGCAACCTTGAACCTCCTCTCCTCTGCAATGAGTTCGTAAATAGCCCCACCAACGGAAGGAAACGGAGAGCGACGAAGGATAGCACCACGAAGTGGCTCAAACTGATTACGGAGTGCCATAAGAAACTGTATTAGTCGCTGCTTTTCACGATACTGAAGATAACTATTAATCAGTTGCAGGTCAAGAGGTTCCATAAAGGCCAATTGATCCCAGTAGGTCGTCATCTCATTATAAAATTCTTGGATTGATTTGTCATGTTGCGTGGCATTGCAAATAGACATCTCCAATTCATATTATTTGACAAAGTTAGAGGTGAGATATACGTTCTGAAGATAATCTCATACATGCTTGGCAGTTGGATACTTAGATAAATTCATTTCAATACTTGGTTCCACAGAGTTATGAAACCAGGTAAGTCCTTGTGCATTTTTCATGTCCCAAACTGCAATCGATGCGTCATACTCATCTTCTGAATCTGTAGGTCGAACGGTTGAACTGGTTACATAACCCCATCGCTCTTTTTCAAGAAAAAAATTCTTCATAACACTAAACCAATAAGAATAATTGGTTCTATTGAGGCGGATACTAATAACTTGCAATTTATCTTCAACCATGGAGAATAAACAAAGGAAATCAGATCTACAAAAAAAAAAAAAAAACAAATCACCGAATCTACAACAATAGACTAAGAACCAACCTCGCAAAGAAAATATGAGGGTTTGAGAACCAAGGTAAAACAGAGAGAGCTTTAAAGGTTTCGATGAGGTCGCCGGCATTAGTGAAGGGTTCCAGCAAAGTCGCTGGCATTGGTAGAGAGGTCTGGCGAAATCACTGGCAGTTAGAGAGCCTCAGCTAAGGTTTTTCGAGGGTAAAGGGTTGTCGATCTAGGGTTTCTGATGTCGACGAGAAGGATTGGCGTGCAGATCTAGGATTTCTGAAGTCGGTGGTGCTTATTTTTGGCTGAGGTGGCTTCGGCTAGAGTTTTCAGTGGTGCTGATTTCTTCGGCTAGGGTTTTAGGCAGTGCTGGTGGCTTTGATTGACGTTTCGAGGGTCGAGTCGCAAACACAGGGTGAAGTTGACGGCACTAAAGGGAGAAGAAGCTTCGAGAGTTGACGGCGCACACACAAGGTGAAGTCGACAGTGCTAAAGGGAGAAGATCAAAAGATTCTTGCAAAGGAGGACAATCTAAGGTTTCTGAAGTCGGTGGTGCTTGTTTTTGGCTGAGGTGCCTTCGACTAGTGTTTTTGGCGGTGTTGGTGGCTTCGGTTAGGGTTTTCAGCGATGCTAGTGGCTTCGGCTGAGGTTTCGAGGGTCGGCCGCGCACATGCAACGTGAAGTCGACGGCGTTAAAGGGAGAAGATCAAAGGGTTCTTGCAAAAGAAGACAAATCGAAGTACCAAGAAGAAGACAACAACTATGCCAAAAGGAAAGGAGGTCGGTGGCGCCAGAGAAAAGAGAGGATGGCGGTAGACTTGGGTTTTGAACTTTGCTCTAATACCATGACAGCAAACAGAATAAAGAATATTATTATTGCTTATTGAGCAAAAGCTTGTAGCTTATGATGAATTAGATGGCATATATAAAGGAAAACCCAAAAATCTTAATTATGTAATAAATACTAAACTACCCCTTAATTATAACAAAATAACAAATACTGTGATATCTCAAGAAAAAAAATTAAATTAAATGAATAGATAAATAATAATCATAATGGTTATAATAAATTTTCCATTTCGACCATTACATACATTAAATGCGAGAATAATGATATTTAATTATAATCAATTAAATAATAATAATAAATAAATATATACATACATATATACATATAACAAAAATAATGATATTATTTAATAAGAGAATTAATGTTATTTAATATATTTAATATAATCGGTTGCATTTACTATGAGCCGTTTTAATCCATATGTATAGATTAGATTAGGTTAGCCTTTAACCTTAGGAGTGTATTAGATTATTGGATTTATTAGGTTTTGTTCCCAGGTGAGAGAATTAGGTTAGAAAATAAGAAAAGTAAAGAAACGGGAAAAAAATAATAATAATAATATAAGTAGTTAAACAAATAATAATAATAATAATAACAATTACATTAATAAAGTTTCTATTACGACAGTTAATCACTTAATTAAAAATTTAATACGAAAATTATAATGTATCATAATACCCATTTAAAAATAATAAAAACAAATATATATATATATATACACAATAATAATAATTATTATTTAATTATAATATATTTATAACATTTAAAACCAAATACATAACGGTGGTTGATTAAAGCCATTAAATTGAGTCTCGTGTATATATATTCATGCGCTGGAAGCTTCAGTGGAAGTACTAGGGTACAGGGAATTAGCCTCAGTGTGTAGGAATTAGGAAAGGAAGAAAAAAAGAGAAAAGGAAAGAGAGAACACAACGTCGCAGCCCCCGACGCCCCACCGTCCCACACTGCTGGTCAATCGCACCACCACCGGCAATTTCCCTGGGATGCTGCCGTCCATTGCCACCACCGGCCATCCCTCTCTCTCCCTCGGTTTGTTCTCTCTCTCTCTCTCTCTCTCTCTCTCTCTCTCTCTCTCTCTCTCTCTCTCTCGGTAGTCCACCACTCGAACCACCAGCCACCACCAGAACCACCACTGAACCATCAGGCCCAATCACCACCAATATCACCATGAAAACACGCACCCACCGCTAGGTGGACGCACACCGCCACCACTGTGCACCGCCACCACCCACTGCCACTAGTGACTACCACCTATCTGACGGCCTAACACCGCTAGTGAACGGCTCCGATCGTCAGTAAATTACTTCGGCAAACCTGAACCAGAAAATTATCGTTTTATAAATTTTGTGAAAAAAATAGTTTTTCTGCCTAAATTTGGACCACCACAGCCGTTACCTTTGACCTTCGTTTCGACTGCTATAAATTTGGTTAAATTCACCTCACGACCACCTACGCATAGTTGCGAACAGCCATCAAAACGGACGTCCGGATTGTCCGGACGAGTGTCTCAAAATTGAGTTAAAAAACCGACGAAAATTCAGCACATGCAGGCAGTGCGTGCATGGCCTGCGCATGCACTGGTTACTTGGGTTTTGTTTATTTCCTGGTTGGCCTGCGCACGCTGTGGGGCATGTGTTTGGTTTTGCTTTAGTTTTATTTTCTGTTTGGTTTAATTGTATTATTTGTTTTGTTATTTTATTAATTTTAATTAAAAAACTTAAAATAAGATATTTTACAAAAGATGTTTTATTAGAAATTAGTATCTTTGCATATTGTGAATTTTAATTAATTGTTATAAAAATCAAATTTTAAAACTTAAGTACTTAAAATCTTGAAATATAAACAAATAATAAAATTTTAAACAAATTAACCTAACTACGTATTTTTTTGGTATATCTTTTAATAACTAGATTTTGATAAAATATTTTAAAATAATAACTACGCTATTGATTAATAGAGATTTAAAAATACATATAGAGTATAATTATGATTTTGAAGTATAAGCAAAAAATAGAGATTTTAATAAATTAATTAAATTAAGTATTGTGTTGCATAAAAGATATTGTTATTAAATTAGAATAAAATTTAACTTAAACTTTCATTAAAAATTAACATTGTAAATCTTAGTTAGTTTTGTGGAAATCTATTTTTAAAGCTTAAAACCTAAGATTTGTAAATATAAACGAAAATTAGAATTCAAAAAGATTAACTAAATATTTTGATATATCTTTCAAATATTTAGATTTTCCTTAAATATTTTAAGATAGTAAATATACTACAAATTGATAGAAATTTATAATAAAATCAATATTAAAGTTCAAAAATTCAAGATTATAAATTAACTAAATTAAGTATTGTTGGTATAAAAATTTAAATGAAATATTTTAAATATACTAGCAATTAGTAGAGGTTTAGTAAAAATAAATAAAGAGGTTATAAAATAGAATAAGTAAATTGGAACATGGAATACTATCTAATTACTGTTTTAACATATTTATTAGATTTGGAGTTCCGAGACTATTGAGATTAAATAAATTCTACTAGATCAGGTGAGTTTCTGAAATCTAAACTAGTTTTTATTTCACGTGAATGCCTGATATGTTACATTGTTAAAGAATAAAAATGAATGATGGAAATAAAAAAGAATAGTGAAAATGAAAACGAATGAAAATAATCTATGAATGAATGATGGGTTAAACGGCGTCCTGACCGCTGGGGGATGGCAAGCTTACCAGCGAGGCGATGCAATAAGGGTGGGGGCCACAGCCAGGTGGCTATAAAGAATGATCATGTCCACCGTATAAAATGTAGAGTCGTTCCCTACTGAATTCTGGCTAAACATTTGATACATATATCATTCTAACACTGTGTAATAATTAATAGTTCAGATATTATTGAATTTACACTAGCATTACTAATAAATGTTGAACAATTTCAGGTGACGCTTGAATGCATGAAAGAAGCGGTAGCCGAGAAAAGAAAGTTTAATTTACGCCTATTTTCATTTCAATCTCTGTAATTTGCACTTTAGTTTCGGTATTTAACATGTAAAATTATGTTTAATAATGTTGGATGTTAACTTCACTACTACAAGCTCTAGAGGTTTATTTTTGTGAGATCTTACGAGAAATATTTAATGAAAATGATTTCTTTTTAATAAATAAATTACTTTTATTTCAAATTGGATAATTAGTCAGCAAACTTCAAAATGAGGAACGAAAAATAAAGAAGGAAAGAGACTTTTGGTAGGTTTTGACTCATTGACCGGTCACGAACGCTATATATGAAATTGGGTCGTGACAAATACACTCTCACGGGGAGAGCTAAAGTTTTGTGGAGGTATGCGATCTTCTCAAAATATGGAGGGAGAGGAATGCTGGAATTGTCAAGGACAACTTCGAAGAGATAGAGGCAATGTGGGATAAAGTTTGCTATTTGTCATTTGTTTGAGCTTCAGTTGCTTCACATTTTGGAGACAATCCTTTATTTTTTTTATTAGTAGAGATTGGAGGGTGGTTTGTAATTTGAAGGGATAGAAATTCATATTTTGTTTTGATTTGCCTTATTTTGTATGTCTTCTAAGGAGGATTTCTTGTCCTCCCATGTATTGTACTCTTATTTCATCTTATATAATATTTTGTTGCTTATAAACAAAACAAAAGTAGGCACAATTTTTACAAGTGATCACAAATTCTCTGTTTTGACAATTTAAAGCAATCAGATTATGTCTTCCACATTGAATTCAGAATTAAATCAAACAAGAAGATTTAACACGCACCTGAAAAATTAGGCCGACAATAGTTGTTCCGGTCTTGAGAAAAGACGGCGGTTGAACGCCTTTGTTCGAGAGCATTTCATTTCTTCTACACAGGTCGAAGCTAAACCCACCCTTCAGAGGAACATCTACTGTTGCCTTAGACATTTTGGAATATTAATCAACCTACTCAAACGATACAAATCAGAAATTTATTGATCAGATTAACCTAATTTGCATCATCAATATCGTAAATCGGAACTCTAAAACTCATCACTAGGAAAAATGAGATTGTGAAACATAAAAAAAATAGAAGGTTATAGAGATATTTGCAGTAAAAGAAAAAGGATTTAGGGTTTTTGAATTGGAGATTAGTCGAATTAGTCAAGTTTCCAGCTTGAACTTGATACGAAGACAATGCGCGAATATGAGCACATATATGTATATAAGTAATTTCCGAAACTCACAATGTGAGAGGATGCGAAGATTGTCGAAGAGATCGACTAGTCCAACAGGCGAAGATCTGCAACAGCGAGAACCGAGGGCTTGGATTGGAGGACTTGCGGAGTAAAAATGAGGGAAATCTTGGAGCAAAAGAAATGGGCTAAAAATAAAAAAAAACCCTTTTATCTGCGTAAAATTTTGAACTTCTATGGGAATTTCAAAACTTTTAATTCCTAACCTACAATCATTTTTAGTAAAAACACTTTATATTTTAATAAGTAAAACGTTTTTACAAATACGTCACAAATACGTTTTCATATATTTTCAAAGAAAACTTTATTCACAAACATACTTTTCAGAATTTATGCTGAAAGTATTTTTTTTAAACACGATTTTAGTTGTTTTACTAAAAGCGTTTATACTAAATATTTTTTCTAACTTTAATTATTTCAGCCACCTTAAGTTTAAGAAGCTAGTCACATCAAATTTAAAAAACTAACTTCAGAATCATTTGACAATAAATTCATCCACCGTTCAATTCAGAATTACACATGAATGTTTAAAAGTATAAATTTATCTTTTCAACACATAATAACAATGAAAATTGATGTTTGTACACATCATGGTGATCTCATAAAGTTGACTACTCGCTATGGTTATTTATTCTTACAATTTTATATCTACATTTGTTTCAATTACTGCATAATTATTCAATGAATTAATATCATCTTAAAATTTAAATTTTAAATGAATATAACAACTTACACATGAGCAACAATATAAACACAATTTTAGTGCTCAAACACACACATATCATATTAATACATCATTTGAATTATCAGTATGACACAAACAACACACACTTCAATGATCGAACACAAACATCTCGTTAATACATTAACTAAACTTCTGAACTGACCCATACTATAATGTACCCGCTATAATATCATGAATTTCATAGTTATTTGAAATTATACAAATAAATAAATAAATAAATAATATTATTAATTGTATTAAAAAATATATATATTAATATTATAATTTTAAAGTTTTGAATTTGTTAGATAAGAGAAGATAGAGATAAAGGAGTTGGATAATGCTAACAGTTTTATAAAAATATTTAATATTTTAAAATGGATTTTTTTTTATTTAATCATAAATATTGCGATATTTTTTCCCCAACAGTACTAAAGAACAATGCATTTGGTTGGAAAGGCAATATAAAATACATTCTAGTTAAAGCCTTTTAATACTTCTTTTTGTAATTAGATTTTTCAATTTGTAACCAGTGTGATCAAATCGTACGATACGCGATACGTATTGTACGATATATATTGTGTCGAAGCAAAAATTATACGAATCGTTATACGTATCGTACTGGGCCATAAATCGTAGGATACGACTACGTATCGTAGCTCGTTTCGCGATTCCACGATACACACAGTATAGCGCGATTTCGGAGCTTTCAAAAAAACTTACCGTTTAATCATTCATGGCGCCTATCTCAACGTATTTGACGCCTCATGTCTGATTTTGACTTTTCTATTTCTCCTTCTTTCTGCACGTCGAAGATGAAGACGAAGCTGCTAGGGTTTGTCGACGCCTCTGGTCTGCGTCATTGTCGCCGACGGAGAAGACAGAGACGACGCCGACTTCGATTTATAGAGACGACGGTGACTTCGATGCACAGAGACGACGCCGACTTCGATTTATAGAGACGACGGTGACTTCGATGCACAGAGACGACGCCGACTTCGATAGACAGAGACGATGCCGACTTAGGTAGACAGAGACGACGCCGACTTCCAAGGTTTGATTGTTTGCATTTGCTGAGCTCTGTTTGGTTGTTTGAATTTTAGTATTGTGCTGTTTGGATTTTCGATGACGACTTCAAAGGTTTGGCTGTTCAGATTTTCAACGCCGACTTTACTCTGCTGTGCTCTGTTTGGCTGTTTGCATTTTATCATTTGAGACTTAAGAGTTATTTTAACCTTCTTGGAATGTTTTTTGCCTTCGAAAATATTCTCAGTTGTTTTGGATATTGAAATTATGCCTCCTAAAAGGAAAAGTAGTAGAAAAGTTATCAACATTACTTGGGATTATTGTGTACGTGTTAATGAGCAAGTTGATGATGATGGTGTTGATAATACTAGATTAAGATTGAGGTGCAATTATTGTAGTAATGAATATTAGGGTGGTGTGATTCGAATGAAACACCACCTAGCTCGTACTCGTAAAAATGTTACGGTTTGTGCAAAATATCCAGAAGAAGTTGTTAAAATATTTTCAAATTTGTTACAAGACTTGAAACAAAGAAATAGTGTTGATGATGATGTTGTGGAGTGTTTTGAAGAGGAAGAATGTTGTAAATTTAAAAGAGGACAAATGGATAAATTTGTGAGCAAAGAAAAGGGAAAACAAGACACTTTGAACTCTATGTTAAAGGATAGAACAAAACCATGTATTGATATATGTAGATTCATGTCTACAAATGCTTTGCCATTTCATTTGGTTAAAAGCCCATGGTTTCACACTATGATACAATCAGTTGGCGAATATGGTAAAATCTTAAAACCTCATTCATACCATGAAGTTAAAGTCTCTTTCTTGAAGAAAAGAAGTTAATACTATGAATGTTACATTCGAGAAGTATAGAAGTGAGTGGAAAAAAATCGATTGTACATTAATGTCAGATGGGTGGCAAGATGGAAATGAGCGGTCTATCACTAATTTTCTTGTTAATAGTCAAATGGGGACGATTTTTTTAAAATCAGTAGACACCTTTTTAATTATTAAGAATGCTCGTAATTTATTTGAGTTACTTGATTCTTTTGTGGAAAAAATTGGTGATGCAAATGTGGTGCAAGTAGTGACGGATAGTGTGTCCGCTTATGTTCTTACTGGTGAGTTTCTAATGGAAAAGAGGAAAAAACTTTTTTGGTCTCCATGTGCGGCCCATTGCATTGATTTGATGCTCAAAGATATTGGTGACCTACCGATGCATAATGACACAATTATTAAAGCAAGAATAATCACCGTTTTCATTTATCGCCGTTCATGGGTTCTTAATTTGATGGGAAAGTATACAAGAAACCATAAATTAGTAAGGCCGACTATGACAAGATTTGCCACTTCTTACCTCACTTTGAGAAGTATGTTAACTCAAAAAATTGGACTTAGAGCCATGTTTGCTTCCGAAGAGTGGGCTAAAAGTTCACATTCCAAGAAGAGTAATGGCATCAAAGTTCAAGAGATTGTGTTTGATAAAAAATTTTGGCAAGAAATTAAGTATTGCTTGAAATGTGCATTTTCGCTAGTTAAAGTTGTAAAACTAGTTGATAGTGATGCAAAACCTGTCATGGGTTATATTTACGAAGCAATAGATATGGCTAAGGAACAAATTGAGAAAAATTTTAATTTTGTGAAGCGAAGATATGATCCAATTTGAAAGATTATTGATGATCGTTGGGCATTACAACTCCATCGACCTCTTCATGCGACGGGTTATTATTTTAATCCTAGGTAACATTTTTTATTCATTACTTATATAACTTTTGTTGCTTTTATTTCCACATCATCTATATATTTGTTTATTTATTTTGACTCATTGTAGATTTCATTATTATTGTACCTTTGATGAAACGGATGCGGAAGTCAAAATGGGATTGTACAAGACTTTATAGAAGATATATCTGGACATTGAAATAAGGTTAAAACTTGATGCACAAATGGAAAAGTTTCATAAGGTCATTGGTATGTTTGGAATGGATATGGCCGTTATAACAAGAGACAAAAAATAATCCGGTATTTTTACTAATCTATCTTATGTTGTTCATTACTTTGACTCACTTTGTTTTAAATTATGTATTTATGTGTATTATACTAATTGGCTCTCCTTTTCTAGCACTTTGGTGGGATAGCTATGGGAGTAGTTGCAAAGAGTTTCAGCGATTAGCTATAAGAATTCTAAGCGTAGTGCTACGGGTTGTAAAAGAAATTAGAGTACTTTCCAACATATTCATTTACAGAAAAGAAATCGTTTAGAACAACAAAGATGAAATGCATTGGTGTTTATCAAGTACAATCTCAATTTAGAGTTGAAGCAAAAGAAAAGGGAAGAGAGTGGCGAAAACTATGATCCTATTTATCTCTCGGATATGAAATCCGATGATGAATGGATCACCAAAAGAGAGAACTCATGCCTACCCAAGACAATTCATGGATGGACATAAAATGAATGTTTTGAAGTTAATGAGGGAGAAACTAGTAGCAAAATGAAGAGAGCTATGCTCATTACTTTTATTTTAATTGTTGAGTGTAATTTGTTTAAAATAGAATTATTATTTTTAAATATTTAATATTTTTGTTTTTATAAGACTAAAAAATCTTCAAGATGATAGAAAAGGAAAAAGAAAGGCTATTGAAGTGGAGGTAGAAGTTATTGAAGATGATGAAGACGAAGAAGATGATTGCATGGATGGTGATGGCGTACTAGTTGGAGATGATAGAGATGATGACCTTGTTGAAATTGACTTGATGGATGAAGAAGACATATGATCTTGAATCTTAATACACTTTTGTTTTTGAATTGTAACATATTGATGATTGTTTTTTGGCACATCTTATATGGATATGGTTAAAAATTTAAAATTTGATATTTTGAAGTTTGAACTTTACTTTGAGCATATGTAATAGATTTGTATTAGGATAACTTATTTTTTTAATTTTATAATAGGATAATTATTTTATCAACTTATATATAATTACGTTAACGTATCTTACGATACGAGATACGATACGATACGCGATACATAAAAATCGAATTACGATACGCGATACGTATCTCAATTTGACAACACTATTTATAACATATTAGTAAATCATTCAGTTGACAAAATGGTTTGATTAGTTTTTATTATATTACAATTACTCTTTGGGTTCTAAAAGAGGCACATTAGACATAGTGTCGTTGTATTTTATTATTTTTAATTTTAAATTTTTGTATGTTTTCTTAATGCTTTTATATATTTTGGAAATTGCTTATCCTTAGCATGATTGGAGTTTTGTACGTTTATATATTGAGAGAGGTGTATTGTTTTTTGTGAAATGGAGTGCAAAATAGTAATAGAGTACAAAACAATAGAGGGAAAGAAAGAATTTATATTAATTACAAATGAATTTATGATAGCTCCTATATATATATAATGCATAGAAAGTTCAAATTTATTACAAATAAATTAATACGGAGAGAGAAGTTGAATTAAGTAGAGAGAGGGGAGAGTTTAATACAAGAGAATTTAATAAGCTTCAGTGTATTAATTTCAATCCATTACAGAGAGGGAAGAAAGTCCAGATAAGAGAGAGGGAGAGAGTCATTTTGTGGTAAACAAACCACGTTGGCTACGAAATTTTAAACGTATATTATCGATTTATAATTGTTTTTATTTATCGGTACGATTGTTGACAGGTTAGATACAAATTTTATTTATTTTGTTAGGTGACTTTTTAAGAAATTTTAAACGTATATTATCGACGTATAATTTTTTTTATTCATCGGCATCGATCGTTGACATATTAGATATAAATTTTATTTGTTTTGTTAAGTGACTTTTTAGGAATTAAAAATAGTTTGATCCTACACTTTCTTTATGCATAAAATTTAACTTTGAGTTTATTTTAATTAAATGATAATTTTAAAGTATAAATATAGAACATATGATAAAGGTAAGTTTAAATTATTAATCATATAGAATAAGTAAAAAAAAGAAATGAAATGAAATCTGAACCAGAAGCAATGCTCCCCATCACCGCCATTGAAAGAGTTTTTATTCTGTGTTACAAGTTTTCATTATTTTGGTACACTTTAACTAAGTTTCGTTTAAACAAATGACGTATTAATAAAAAAAACTTATTATTATGTTTTTTTCGTAAATAGAATTTAATAATGAGATTATTTTGCTTAAATATTTATCTTAAAATAATAATAAGAATAATAATATAAGTGAAATAATAATAATAATTTTTTTTTTAAAAAGACATATTATTTGATAAAATCAATAATGAAATTTAACATGATTATCTTAATATTTTAGTATGTTGTGGCTTGAATGTATATGAGAATAATTAATGGTTTGATGTCATTAAAATTTAAATATTAAATATTAATTATTAAATAATTAAAATAAAATAAAAATAATATTGAAACTTTAAATTCATTTGGTTGTTGCCGATTGTACATAACTATCTAGCAGTAGGTAGTTATCTTGTGTGGCAAGCTACATGTTATTAGGACACAGCTTAATTATATTTTATTTTTGTAAGAACTTGATTCGTTTTTTTTTTTTCGGCGTATTTTAACTCGTGTTTAGTGTTTTCATTACAGCATATTTATATGCTTTTTGATGCATGATTGGAGTTAGATATACATGCAGAGTTGGTTTTCGGAGCCGTTAAACGTTGTAGTGCGAATTTCAAAAAATTTAAAAAAAAATATTTTCGTGGCCTATAAATATCTGGTGTTAGATATTTTCAAAACTTATAAGTTAAGTTTCCTCATTTTTCTTTTTGCATTCTCTCTAATTTCTCGGGGGCCCGGGGATCGATTTTTAACGATTCAGCAGCGGATCTTTGCTATTGGCATCGTGGTCTATGTATCCATTCGAACAGAATTTTATTCCGGCGAAACTCGATTTTTACGTGGTTCGAGGCGTCGAATTTTTTAACTCAACGAGGTAAGATCCTAGACTATCATGTCTTATAAGGGTGCTACGTGTAATCATGTGTGTTTCTATCGGTTAAAACTGCATGAAAAATCATTTTATATTCAAATGGAATTTTGGTTTAAAAACCTATTTTTTGTCGTTTTTAGTGGATGGAATCGAGTGTCGAGTATTCCTTTCGAGGTTTTGGTGTTAGGCTTGGGCGTGTGTGTATCCGAGAGTGTTGGATGGGAGTTTGGAGGCGTTGATTCGAGGTTTAGAGGGTTGCAACCGTAGCTCAAAAATAGTTTCCGTCGAAGGTCAGTCGACTGGACCTAGGAGGTCAGTCCACTGGATCTTGGTTTTGGGAGGTCAGTCGATTGGACCTGGGAGGTCAGTCGATTGACTTGCTTCTGTTTTGGGTTTTTGGCGTTCCGGTGTGTTTTTAGTCGACTGGGGTTTGGGGTCTAGTTGAATGAAGTCCTTGGTTGGTTGTTTTGTGGTTGGATCCGTAGTTTCCAATTAGTTTCCGTCGAAGGTCAGTCGACTGGACCTAGGAGGTCAGTCCACTGGATCTTGGTTTTGGGAGGTCATTCGATTGGACCTGGGAGGTCAGTCGACTGACTTGCTTATGTTTTGGATTTTTGGCGTTCCGGTGTGTTTTTAGTCGACTGGGGTTTGGGGTCCAGTTGAATGAAGTTCTTGGTTGGTTGTTTTGTGGTTTGGTGGTTGGATCCGTGGTTTCTAATTAGTTTCCAACAGTATTCAGTTGATTGATATATGAGATTAGTTGACTAAAATACTATTGAATTCTTTTTGGGGTTTGGTTGGTTGTGTGGTGGCTTCGGGGGTCGTGTCGTGGTCTCGGGTGTTTGTGTAGGTGCCGTCCTCAGGAGTGACATGCATGGTTAGGTATGGGTGTGGTGCACGGTTAGGTGCGTGGTGTTTGTTCTTCGTGGGATGCGGGGCGTGTTTGGGCCCGTGGTTCTTTTTGAGAAAAGGTGTTGGTTTGTGAAAATCGGGGTCTTATGGGTTTGGTGTTGGTCTTCGGGTTAGGCTTGGTTCTGTAGGTTGTTGGTTGTCCATGTGAGTGGATGTTGGGTTATATGGCGGGTGGCGCCATGATGTGAAGTTATACATGGCTATGTACATTTATAACTCTAGTTTTTTTATGTATGGATTGTGTAGACAAATTGCATGGCTTTGATGTCGTTATGTGTAACGTGATTTTATGCTTTAAAACTCAAAGATTTTGTAAGCATGTATATGTGGAATCTGAGGAACGGATGCATGTGGTGCATGTTGCATGGGTTGCAAGTGTAGTGTGAGTCACGTATGTAGCATGCGACGTGGATTGTGAAACATAATGTTGGTACGTGGAATTATGCATTAAACTCTGGTTTAGTTATGCATGTGTGTATGGGGTGAGATAGATGAACATATGGTTATGTGAATGTTAAAGCTGGTTAACATGGCGTTTGTTGGGGCTATGGTCCATCCTTCGGCGAGAGGCTGAGAAGGTGCATTTATTAGGGCTGTGGTCCTTCGGCGAGAGGCCGAGAAGGGAATTTCATTGGGGCAGAGGTCCTTTGGCGAGAGGCCTAGAAGATGCATTAGACGGGGGCTGCGGTCCCTTGGTGAAAGTCCGAGAAGGTACATAGATTGCATGAAATGCATATCGGGACAGATAAACCAATTTTAAAACTGTGTTTACGACCCGTGTGAGTCGTACTATAAAAATCATTTTCAAGGCTCTTGTGAGTCAAAAATGGTTCTTATCATTGTAGATACCCCAATTTGACCCTACCTAATCTTAAGTGAATCCAATGATGAAAACAGGTGGAATGGTGCCTCAGTTCGATCATCGGGAAGTGATCCAAACTCGGTATTTGAACCCGAAACTTTCAAACCAAATAAATTTTGTTTTAACCATCGAAACTTGCTGCCCAAGTAAGGCGACCGCCATGTTCATTGTGGCGACCACCAATAGAATCTCTTGAAAGCCCTAAGTAAAAGTGGAGATCGCCACCTCTAACCCAGCGACTGCCAACTTGTATTGTGGCGACCGCATAGAACTTTGTGAAACCCTTCAAAAACATGGCGACTGCCAATTTACATTATGGCGACCGCCAACTCCAAATGGCCTGATATATCTTAAAACATGGCAGGATCTCATTGGTTGATGAACTCTATAAATACCGTATCTCTGGTACGTTTTCAAGGACAAAATTTGAGTGGGAGGGTTAGTAAGAGAAGCTCTGTTGTGTCACCGAGCAATTTCGAGTCCCGACGCCAAAGCCCTGCAGAAATACCGAGATTCGAGCTTCTGACGTTTACATTGCAACCCTTGGTTGGATCACCACCCGAGGAGTAGACCGTTGAAGCACATTCCCGACTTGAGAATTCCCCTGCAATCTAGGTACCTCGTGTGGATCCCCGATCCTTCTAAACTTCATTTCCTCTCTATTGGAGTGATCGGGTTAATTTTCAATTTTAATTTGTGCATTTTCTTTTGCTTATGTAATTAACTTTATTTATTGTTTAGATTGCTTCATTTTGTTCAATCTTTTTAATTAATTGCTTAGTTTACACATCCACACTAAGCACATTGTCTTTTTGTTTAATTCATTAAATTAGTATTTTAGGTCAAACTGGTCCTCTCAGTCTAGTTCTATTTTTTTACCAGAGTGCCGCCCGTTTAGATAAACCTTCGCTTTAGAAGTTGGTTAATCTTCTCCTTAGCCGTCATCCCGGGTTGTCCTGTTGATATGCTACCAGTATGTGCCCGGCAAGGGCATTGTTTCAGTTTTCGTGTTTATCTGCTCATGATTTGCTGTTTTGTGTGTCTAGATATTTGCTATCTGTCGTTAGAATGCTTGTTCGGGAGGTGTTTAATGCTGGTTATTCTGCCTCTTGGGATCTAGGTTTCTATGTGGGTTTACCATTGGGCCAAGAAAAGTATAGTCAACACGCGTCTGGGAAAGATCAGTGGCAGGTAGACTCCGAATAGTATCCGAACAGTCAGCCGAAATGGAAGAGAACGAGGTGAACTTAACATCTATGATGAGAGCGATTACTGAAATATAGAGGGCCGTGGAGTAGCAAACTCAGGCTCAGAGTCAGTGCCAAGCATAGATTCTGGCAATTCAAGGCCGTTTGCCAATACCGAATGAACAACATGATGACCCAAATGGTAATGGAGAAGACTTTTGAGATGACAATCAGGTCCCCGATGGACTGCAAGTTGTTCCACCACCACCATGAGTTCCTCGTCAGGCGATAGTTGAGGAAAAAAACACTGCTCAGACCAGAGAATCTGCATTGGTTGAGAAGATTGACCGGATGGAGAAGGTGCTTAGAAAGGCCAAAGGGATCGAAGAATACATGCTAGATGTGGGAGGACTATGTTTTTTCCCAGATGCTAAGCTACCATAAAAGTTCAAAATGCCAGATATGGAGAAGTTTTACGGAACCGGAGATCCCAAAATTCAGCCCCGAATGTATGTTGGTACCCTGTCGCCAATGGAAATTGATGACCAGTTGAAGGCTCAGCTCTTTCATCGATCTCTTT
>JAOTRH010000013.1:9341516-9367712 GCA_034768845.1 Heliamphora exappendiculata | reverse complement strand
TTGATTTGGAAGGTTATTGTTATTAATCAGGAAACAAAAGGATGCTGTTTTGATTTGCATTAATCAAAAGGGGTTTTGATTGAGTGTGATTGTGTGTTGAAATCATTGACTCGTAATTATTTTATTATAACGGCTCGTATCTATAATAAAATAATTTAAGAAAAATGTATCTTCTAAGGTCTTTCAGCGTTGCGGATACATCGGTACGATTAGAATTTTCAAATTCTGAATGATTTGATAGGATTAGATACATCGGCTTAGATTAGAATTGATCGGGTGAGATCAAAGAAGATCAGGGGCAATCGGGTTTTATTGTAGGTGATCAGAGGCAATCGGGAGCAATCTGGTTCAATCAATTATAGAAAACTAATTATCAATGGATGTAACTAGTGATTTTTAGTTGCATGTGGAGTCAAGTTAGACAGTGATTTTTTAATTCGACAAATGATTAGCAATCAGGACACCTCGACGAATAGGTGTCAAGTATCTCAGTGTGAAGGTGCGAGCCATGCTGGTTTGAGTGTGACGGATTAACGACGACGGCAGAATCGACATCGACACTGTTTATCTTTAGGGTGGTTTGCAGAATTCAAGCCAAGATGGAGATTGTTGGGTGTATGTCTTGTATTCTATGAACCCGTATAATTAAAATTTTATTTACATGTATTTTGGCTAGGCAGGCTGGAATCATGAATCCATAAGCAGTCTAATACATGTAGGGTTTGTAATTATATGGGATTAGAATTTTAGAGTTTGCCTATAAATTGGACCCTATAATTCTAATTATTTATGTGGAGAGTAAATCAGCGGGGTAGAGATGTAGAGAAAGATGAAAAAATACTAAGAGCACTGGAGTAACCTTGCTTTGAGTGGGAAAACGGTGTTTGTTTCAGGTCTCGGGTTATGAGTGTCGGGTTTTAGAGTATTTTTGATTTCGAGTTTGCACATTCTATGAACCCGTATAGAAAATTGATTGTTTCTCTCACCTATGGATGCATGCAGGTTGTGCCGAACAACGTATATCGTTGCGTATATTTTTTTGGTATGTGCAATTTTTTTGTTTTCATTCGCGTTTAGAGATTGGTGTTCAAATTTCTATAGTTCAGGTTATCAAGGAAGGAGCCCCGTAGACCTTTTTACATGGAGCAGTGGCTGAAGACTCAAAATTTTTGATGTAACAATTTTGTTTAACCATTAAGTACATCTTCAGATAAACCAACTAAAGTGCGGGCCATATGGCCAATTTGAGCACTAATGAGAGGATTCGCTCCTCATACGGAAATTCCCTCGTGCATATGCTACACAACATATTTGTGACAGTGCCATGAGCACCGTGTACTCTATAGGGTAGTCTTTTGCTTGCTTTTGATTTTTGATATACCCAAAAAACAAAAAGAATGTGATATTTTTTATAAATAAAAATATTTAATATATATTAAGTTAATATTCTTATTTTTTTGCTTACCCAATAAATATAGATCTACATTATGCTGCTATGAATGTTTTTCACCGTTCTTAAAAGTACTCTATTGTTAAATAAAAACACTTAAATTTTTAATTTTTTTTTGTCTTTTTTATTATTAACCAAAATCTTTTATTATATATTTTTAAAAATATTATAAATTTTATTATGTAGAGCTATTTTTTATAAAAATTATATTTTTAAAACATAATCGTTGAGATCTATTAAACAAATTTATATTAAATATGAAGTCATGTGAAATAAAAAATTCGTAACTACCTTCAGTCAACTTAAAACTAGGTTTATTTCATTTAACTTAAAACTTGGTTTATTATCTCAATTTTTTTAGTTTCACATCACTTTAAGTCAAATAATTTTTTAGTTTTTAAGTCATTTAAAAATTTTACCAAATTAATTTTTTACCTTTTTCTTTAAATTGGCTTTTCAGGGAAAAAAGAGAAGTTGGCTTTAAGCTGGGTTACACAATAAAGCATAAAGTTTTGGAGTGATTTTTTCTATTTTTAGTGAATTTATTTAAGTCTTATTCCAAAGCAAAAACAAATCAGTTAAGGTAATCCATCACAAACAGAGGAGAGATGTAACCACAAATTATTATGATAAATTATTTAATGGTTAGATAATATCACGTCAATATATTATTATGACGTATTAATTTAATACCTATATATTATATATTTTTAATTTAAATATAAGGTCATGTTAATGTGTTATAATCGATGTCCCTTAATGAAAGATCATTAGCTAAAATTTTTATAACCTAATGACATTTTCTTAATTTCATATAGTAGAAGTTATAGATTTAAGCTCTTTGGTGGGCGATTGGAGTGATCTTTGTTTTATTTATTTTAAATTAGATTAGTATAAATTTTTTTCGTTGCAAAAAAAAAATATAACACTATTATCTAAAATCACAAATACATAACGTACATATATTAATAGAACAATCATATTAATATGTTAATGTGACGTTTTGTGTCCACTGATTAACCTCTCATAAATTACAGTGATGGGTGATCCTATTTGTCTTGGAAATATTATAATGAAGAAGAAATATTTTTTGCAACTTATCATAGGCATGAAGCCTTATCTAATGTAAAGAACTAGTGGATGTATAAACAAAGGATTATGCGGGTGTTTGGCAAATTTTTTAGTTTTTATTTTTAATTTTTTTTATTTTTAGTTATAAATTATAATTTATTTAAAACAATCACAACTTCTGCGATTATTTTTAACTATTTTTTTATTTTATTTTAACTACAAATTATAATTTTTACTAAACACTCCTAATTTTTACCAAACACCCTCGTCATATAGGAGCTACATTTTTAAAATCTTGCTCTTTAAATTGCTAGTCTTATATTTGATTAATTAGATTTGACTATTAATCCCCCTATGGGAGATTAAATAGTATGGTATTTATAAAATTATTTGTCCCACTATTTTCTTAGAATTATTTGCCCTCCATCCGAATTATTTTATCCTTTTATTTAATAGTCAAAAATAATTTTTTAACTCTTATCTCGTACTTATCATTCTTTAACCAAATATAATATAAATAATACCATAGTATAAATAATCTCATTCACAATCTTATAATATTAAAAAAAAGGCTTTTTAAGAGAAGTTTCATATCTAAAAATTATAAAATAATCACTTCTATACATATTCTTTTTTCAAATCCGTATCCTAATACATTTTATTTACCTAATATACCCCCTATTTTCATTTAAATAGTTAGTATTACTTGTTTAGTTTGTCAACCTTGTTTAGTTATTTTTTAATCAAATAAAAATAATTATTGCTTCTTTATACATGAAAATAACTATAGCTATTACGAAATTTCTCAATTTAAAATTAAAAAATTAGTTTTAAAACTGAAAAATCTTAAATTGAAAATTTTCCTAATTTTGAAAATGACAAATGGGTTTTAAAATTGAGGAAAACAAAGAAAAGTAGAGAAATTTCTTACTATTTTAAACTTAAAATTTCTTTGTTTCAAAAAAAGAAGAAGAAATTTATCAAATTTTTAGGTTTATTATTTTTACATAATTTTATATTCAATATCGATCTTGTTTGAAATGTTTTGATGAGTAGGTTTTAAAATATTAATTTTATTAAAAACAAATCTTTATATTGAAATTCTTAGAAATTTAAAATTTGTACAAGTAAATTTTTTAAGAAATAAAACCCTAATTCAAGAACAAATTTGCCATTACCAATTTTTATATTTAAAAACACGACTCAATCTTTAAAAATCTTTGTAACGAAATCCATACATGTGCAAATCTTTCAAACGCATTACTTATCTCTTTAATTCTATTTAATTATATTTGGCATATCAATCATGAAAATAAATCATTCAATTATCCACGTAAACATATATGTATTTTTAATTAGCCAATAACTTATTTTCTCACTCTCTCTCTACCTTAATATTAATAAAAATGAGGTGGATTTAAAATATGCATAGCACAAATGGTTGTTATTTGTTATCTAAATAAGAGAAATTTGAGAATTAATTCTTTTTTTTTCAATCTTATAAGAATTTTAGTTTTACGATATTTGTTTTACTAATTTTAATTCCATCATAAATTAGAATAAATTTTTTTGACTAATTTACTCCTATTTACGAGATTTGATTTTTTTTTCTATGATATTTGAAGTTTGAATTTGAAAATTTAAACTATAACAATCTAAACCATAACTACTGCCTTTATATTCTTTACCTCCTATTCTAGTAGCACCGTCTCTCTCTCTCTTCAAAATTAAAGCTCTGCTAGCATTTTGCCGTTGATACGAGCCACCTCTGTCGTGACCAGATCTTGTCGCGACCGCCATGACCAGAGCTCACCATCGCATCCACCAAAACCTTCACCGCTTTCATGTCAGTCCTTCTTCACCATCACCGCATGCCCCTCCATCGCCACCCAAACATTCACCAGCTTTATTATCGTCCTCTTCGTGTGTGAACAGTTTACAGAAATAGAGTAAGGCGCCATTCTTTCTCGTCGTCATCCTCTAAGAAAAACCATCGAGTAATACATCTATCAGTTATATTTACATTGCAGCGATCAGCAAAATACAAGACAGATTATCAATTGATATATTTATTAATTATATTTGTGATGTAAGATCAGAGAAAAATATAATACAAAATATCAACTGATACATCTATTAGTCGTATTTTGCACTGTAGTAATAACGGTGACGGTGACGGAGAATGAAGATGACGACGAAGCTAAGATTACGGTGATTGCAGTGCAAGATTTTTGGGACGAGATTTTTTATTCCTGATTATAAAGGAATATAGTCAATGTAATCTTGTGAAAATCTAATTTAAGGGTATTTTCGGTAAATATTAATATCGTGGGACTAATTTTATTTAAAAAAAAATAGACTGAACCAATCCTTAAATATCAATTGATATTTAAACTTTTGCCAAAAATTTTCTTTAAATAATGGCTAAATTAACGAAATTCTTGATATTAATAAATAACTATATTAATTTGAGTTAGGATGGAAAAAAAGGCATTTGAAAAATAGCTTCACCAGAAATAAAGTAGAGTTATATATGTTTCTTTAATAGTGGTTATAATTAATATAGTTATTACGTCATAATGGGTGCGATCCTATCCTAGGCATGGGCATGGCTTAATATAATTAGATAAGTCAAAATAAAAGTAATTGAATCCAACTAATGATGTGGGCACTACCTCTAAGAACAAATTATTGGATAGGTAGTGAGCCTTAAACTAGACTTTTTTGGATTTTTTCCTACAATCCTACCTATTTGCTGCAACTGCAAGCAACAAAAAGAGGGGAAGGATAAAGAAAAAAGAAATTGAGCAATTTTGTTTTAAATTATTATTTATTTAATTGATAAGTTAGTTTTTTGATTTTTTTTAGTCAAAATAATTAAAAAGCTAGTATTTTTGTGGCAAAAAAGTTAGATCAGAACATAATTTCCTAGAAAAAGTTCACATTTTTTTAAATTTAAATTTTTTTTAAACGGCTAAACTCACACACCCATTATACCTATACCTTGCTCCTAGCAAAGCTAGGACTCCCAACCTCTCATTTGGATATAAACACATATACCATTAGATCAAAGACCACTTGATAAAAATTCACATTCTATTAAAAAAGATAATAATATTTTTATTTAATAACTTATTTATTACCAATGTTAACTATGTATAATTATTATAATCAACTACATAGAAGAGATCAACTATATAAAAAAGAATATTATCCGTTTTAAACAAAAATAATAATTTTTTATCTAATTAACCAACTTCAAAGGAACTAACTTGTTAGTTTATAAAATAACCTTTGTCAATTCAAATAAGCATTTTAGCTTAAAAAGTAAAAGACCAAAAAAGAAAAGAAAAGCTAGCTTTTAGAGATAGTTAATAATTAGGCTTAAGTGAAAGGCCAAGATTTGAAATGTTTGGAATAGTTAAAATTATAAATTTATAAATTATAATTGAAAAAATATAAAGTATAATTTCAAATAAAAATTACAACGGTTTCTTACACCTGTGACCTAAAAGTTATAGCTTCAAGAGTAAAATTTGTATTTACTAATTTAGAGTAAAAAGTTTTAAATAAAAAATTATAAAGCACGCGCATTTGAATTTTTCAAGCTTTTCGTTTAGATATCTATACTCATAAATAAATAAATGGAGAACCCCATTTGGTATGACCTTTACAATAAAGTTGCATGACTTTTTACATTACAAAAAATACCCTAATTTAATTTTTTAATACCAAAAACATATTCATTTGATTTTACCTATTAAACTTTTTTCTCTAATTATCTAATTTTAAAATTATAACTACTCACAATTTTAAAAATAAATATTTTATAATTTATTTTTAAAAAAAAAAATTATTTTAATTTTTAAATAGATACTTACGCACGCATATGTGTTTCAACCGCTGTGTATGATCAGAATCGTCTAGTCATAGGATTTGGGTTTTTCTTCAGTTGAATCAGAATGGTTGATTCTTCTGGACTTTGGATAGTATATAATTAAAGCACGGTACTAAGCTAGTGTCTTAACACAGCCACAAGATTCAAATGTACACTAGACACAAGTCATTCCAAGCAATCACTAATGTGGGCCTCTCTCCTATGAGCTAAGATCAGGAAATTAGGATGCCAATTTTACAGGGTCCACCATTAAAGGCACCTGCTCACTCAATAAGTGAGAGTGAGACAAGAAGGCTCAGATTTTTTATCTCGAAAATTACATATATATTTTTTATTATTAAAACACATTAAAGATTATTAAGTCATGTGAGAATTTTGAAACATATTTAACAGTTCTCAATGCATTAAGAAAAAAAATATATATAATTTTTGAAAGAGATAGTCCCTTACTAATCCCCTATTGAGATGTTTAAATAGCTTTGCTTTTAATAAATTTAATTGTTTTGGAAGAAAGAGGAAGAAGCAAAGTTAGAGTCTTTGGGATAGATAATTTCTTTGGGTAACTTTTTTTTTTTTTATTACTTTTTTTCAAATGTTTAAAATATCATTACTTTTTATTTTTAAATTATAATTTTAAAATATTAACACGGTTTTTTTTTTTTTTTTTTTACTGTTGGGGCTTGAAAGTAAAGTTAATTTTTTATTTAAAGATACTATAGTCATTTTATTAAAAAAAAGTTAATATGTTTGAGATAAATATGTATAGGTTTAATTACCCAAAAAAAAATGTATAGGTTTCTTTGTGTGCAAAATGCCGAACATTATAGCTTTAAAACTATTTTTTGTGTGCCCAAAGCCAATTTTTTGTTTAATGATCCCAAGGAGGGGCTATGCCACTTCTAAAAGGACATTTATTGCACCTAGTAAATCAAAAGAGATAAGGGTAAAAGGGCAAGGAATACTTTGTTTAATTCCCAAACATTTTAAGTCCTTGCATCATCCTCGATGTACTGAAGCCTATTGAATTATGTCTCGAGATTATTGTAGCTCGAAAATCTCCTATGATCAACTATTTTCAATACACTAAAACACTGAAAAATATATCTCCTATGATCCACGACTTTTAATACACTAAAATAGAGAAAAATATAATTTTTGAGACAAAAAATGTTTTAACTCGGGTTAAAACAAAAGCAAAGAGAAAGAACCTAGGTAGGAGGAGTAAGCATCCAAACTTCCATCCCAGCAAAGAATCTTTGGGCCCCTTGGCATGTTGTTGGGGGGTCACTGTTAACATTTATCTGTCTGTTTCTTCAAACTCTAGTGCTTTTGTTTTATTCTCCAATAGATTTCTTTCTTTGACTGTTAATTTCCCTATCCATTTCATCCAAGAGATTGTCATTGGTTGGGAAAAAAAAAACATAAACAAACAAAATGATAATACAAAAAAATGTTCAAAAGCTCATCATCTCTATTTGAGATTCTGTTCCTGTGGTGGTGGTGGTTGGGAACTAAAAAGATTATCTAAATCTGTTGTTTTCTTTCTGATGTTTTAGAGCATCTTTCACAGATTTATGCATTAATTTGGACTCAGTTCACATAAATCTTGAAAGTTAGTTTCCAAACAAAGTGGAAAGGAAGGAATGGTTTGGAGTTCTTGGGCATGGGAGAAACTGAAAAAATCAGTGGGGTGCTTTTCAAAGCTTAAATTATAAGTTTTAACATAGTAGTTCAGTAAAAAAAAAAAAAAATTTAAAAATAAATAAATACATGTGCTTATAGCTTTTTGTTTATAACTTCTAATTCTAAACTAACAAACACAAATACTATTATATTATGCTATGAGTTTATAGTTTTAACAAATATTTGCAGCTTCTGGTTAAAGTTATAATCACATCTTTTCAGTTATTATAAATTCATAATTCCAACTTCAACAAACAAGCAAAGTATCTGCCACCTTTCACTTCTGTATTGTCTAGAAGAAAATGGCTTTTGGCTGAAGGTTGAAAAGGGATTCCACTAAAAGAAGATGAAGAAACTCTGTAAAAGTGATGATAGAGAAAAATTCTAGAGTAAAGACCCACCAATATCATCAGATTAACCTTTTGTCAAACTGAAAAAGTGAAATGAAGATAACAAACAGCTCATAAATCAACAACTTTTTAATAGAATCAAGAAACTTTAAAAGAAAAACAAAAATTGGTTGTTCATATAAAGAACATAATTAACGGAGACTATAATCTATCAACAATCAAGGACCACCTCAAAAGACACCTCCAAGTTTAAAAGTGTTTTTCATCCTCCTCGTATAATTACATCCTAAATATCGTTAGCATCCGATGTACGATTCGAATACCCATTATCAAAAACAACAACATCAAAATGAAAGATTCTTATATGTCACAAAAATGGTTGATTTCAATTAGATCCACAGTTACACAGAGTTGCAATGTGACAGATTGGAAGTTGGAACGATTATTTGTTTCAGAACTGAGAAGTGAAGCCCAAAAGAGGGGGTCACTAATACAACAGAGCTACATAAGCTAATCATGTTCAACTACCTCTAGACCTCGGGATGTGATCCCCTATACGGAAATATTCACATCCCTCTATCCCAATGCGCCATTAGACCGTTGAAAATCTTGAGACACGAGAATCTTGAGACACGATCTAATAGTTTTAGAGTGCAATATGACAGAAGAACATGCATATTTTGGAACATTCCTTCATTGTCCAATCATGCAAAAGAATTAAGAAAGAGAATTGGTGTGAGCTTGTTCAATTTACCCAGAAGGCCTATACCTCTTGTTGCCAGCTTTGCCATCTGATTTGAGACCACTTGAGTCTCCATCAGAGGAAGCATCCATGGACTTGGTGAATGAGGTCGAAAGATCGGCATAGAGGTCAACCACCCTCCTGATGTTGTTGTTGAGCTCCCTGATCAAACCCACATTCCTGCTGAGGTTATCAGGAATCTTGGACTCGTGGTTCTGGTTGATCTCATTGATTAAAACCCGGTTTTGATCCAATATGTTCTGAACTTGAACAAAGCTCTTGTGAAATGTCTGTAACACCTTCCCATCTAGCTGTGTGCTACCATTGCCAAGCCCAGAAAATGTGTCCCCCTCCATTTGTGGGTTCACTAGAATTCAATCAGATCAAATCAAAAACCAGTCCTGTGCTTCACCAAAGAACTCAATAAGAGTACTAAAAGAAGAAAACCATAAGAAGAAAAAAACTAGAAGAGACAATCTGTACAAAATTTGAACAGTAGAATTTATAGTTAAAACTATGAACTTATAGATTACAGCTGAAAATGTGATTATATTTTTAAGCAAAAATTGCAAATGTTTGTTAAAATTGTAAATTTATAGCTTAGAAAAATAAAATATGTGTTTGCTGATTTAGAATAAGAAGCTATAAGCAAAAAGCTATTAATACGCTTATTCAGATTTAAAAAAAAAAAAAATTTGCTGTGAAAAGTTATGTAAGAACAAACACCCTCTTTACTTGCTTCTATTAACAAAATGCAGAGCCAGGACATGATAGGCTTTGAAACTGTTTTAAGCCATTTTTGTAAGCAAGAGACAGGGTCTGATCTAAAAATCAGGACATCCATGGGATGGGGTCTTATTTTTATATAGGGATCATGTAAGAAACATGTTTTTTTTTTTTCTAATTATTGCAATTTCAATAATTGCTATCATTAGGATTATTATTATTATACGTGGATGATTAGATGTAAAAAGCAGATCCCATTTCCATAAAAAGGAAGCTTTGCAATATGTACTCATCAGATCCTGCTTCGGAGGCACGGCTGGAGACAAAAGATTTCAATAACACAATTCAACAACAGAAAATACATTGAAACACTCACCAAAAGTATTAAAGTTCAGAGTTCCAAAAGAAGAATCTAAAGACCCCAAAAAAGAGTCAATGATGCAAAGCAGAGAGCATATGGCCTAAGGGTAGTACCTCAAGGCACCATTCTCATATACTCATGAGTCATAGCTATATATATGGCTATATATTAACCAAAATCAGTCCGGTCCACGAAATTCCCGCATATACAGGACCCGAGAATCCGAGAAAAGGAACAGACCACAAAAAATCAATAGTACGTAGCCTAACCTCACCTTGCAGAATGATTCCAACCTTTTTTTTTCCAATAACCGAGTGTTGGGACCAACTAGTGGACACCTCGACTAATCTCAAAATTCTAAAATTTTCAACTAGACGAAGCTCCAGTGGCTATGAGGACTCGAATGGGTATGATCCCAAATTCTTGAAAATAAATTACATTACAACAAAACCCATTTCTCAATCAAAATGAGTTTTACTTGGGAATTCAGGAAAAAGCAGAAAACAAGGATGAAATTGGGAATTCAAATGTTGAAACCAAGTTAAGCTTGCGGTTGCAGAAGCATAAGTTCTTAAATAGGAAAAAAATTAACTTAATAAACTCATCAAAAATTATGACCTAAGAAAGAAGATTAACGACGATGAAAATCAAAATCAAAATCTCAAATAGCTCACGAAGATTCACCAAAAGAATAAATAAATAAATATCATTTCAGATATTTTGGGAATTCAGTATAAATTCAAGAAATATCTATTGCTTGGCAGTAAAGAACATTAAAATAAATAGTTCAGAAACTTTTGGAAAGATCAACAAAGCTATAAACTTATTAGACTCCAAAAACGAAAAACAAGGACGAAAAAAAGATAAATATTTTATGAAGTCATCATTATATATACATATATATACTATATATGTATATATCTTGTGGGTTCGTACCTTGAAAATCTGGGAAATTTTCTGGAAGAAAGAAGGGAGATTGAAAGAAGAAGACGAGGGATTCGCGAGGAACAGTAGAAAGATCGGCGATTGAATCGAATCTCTGGACAGGAGACCCCTCCCTGATTTCTGAATTGTAGAGAGAGAATATGTAGATTTGACAGTCACGCTCTGACCCACCTTCTTTTGTTCGGTATAATTGCTTATTTATTTATTTATTTTTATATTATATAATTACTTATTTATTTTTATATTATAATTTTTATTTTTTATTATAATTTCTGTCTTTTATTTGTCATCAAAATGAAACAAAAAATAAAAAAGTGGTAAAATTATATTTTTTACAAAAGAAAAAAAATTAAAATCTATAACAAGATAAGATAATTTGATGTGATATTCATGTGTTAAAATTTTAATATTTAAAATAGAATAATTTTGACTTCTTTTTTGCACTCTTTTTCCATATCTTTACGTTAAAAAGTAGAAAAAAAATTATTGATGTTAATTTTTTTTATTAATTTAATAAAAAATAATTTAACTTTTTAATTATTATTATTTATTAATTTATCTTTATTATTATTTTTATTAGTTTAATTATTATTTATTCTTTTATTTTTATAAAATAACAAACTAAAAAAATTATAATTTTAATTAAGTATCTTAAAATTAATTAATTAATTATTAATATTATTTTATATTTTATTTTTAAATTATTAAAATTAAATAATTAAATATTTTTAAGCACAAGTCACTAGTAAACTAATAAGTCACATTTATATTTGTGTATGTTCGGTTTTAGTACCATTCTTAATCTTTTAATCATATATGTTTATTTTTTAATTTATTTAATATAGATAAATAAAAAATAAAATTTATAATTAAAAAAAATAAAAAATAAAATTAAGTCAATTTGCTCAATTCTATTCCAAATGAGATTTCAATATATTATCTCTCTCCTCATTTTACCCGCATGTCTGCAATTTGGCACTTTACTGTACATTTTTGTTTCATTTATTGCTTCTACTTCTTTGGAGGCCAATTATTTTTGTAATATGAAAACACCATATAATATAGTTGTTTATTTGATAATATTAAAAGATAATTTGTAATAAAATAATATTAGTTTATTTTATTAATTAAAGGAGATTAAAATTAAGTACTTAATTTGTATTGTATTTTTATTTGTTAAAAAAATGTTAAACAAATTTCATTAAGTGATAGATAATAAGTAAACAGTATATGAATATTTGACATTATTAATATTTGTAATAGTAATAGGTCACACTCTAAAAATATATTAATATTGAATTTTTTTAAAAGTATTTATTGTAATTGAATTTATGAACTTATAAATTATAACTAAAAGATTGTGATTATAATTTTAAATAAGAGTTATAAGTATTTATTATACTTGTATTGGCATAGCTTTCAATAGCAAAATTTGTATTTGGCATAGCTTTCAATAGCAAAATTTGTATTTGTTGCCATTTATAATTTGCTAGGCGGTTAGCCCAACGGGTTAGCTTAATGATCAAGGCCTACGACTAGAGAATTTATTTTTTTTAAGTCTTCAAGAACGAAATTATATCTAGATGTCATTAATTTTTATGGATCAATTCGTACGAGATTTTATCTCAATTTTAATTAAATTTCATTAGTGAACAATAAAATTAATTTTAAAAATTAATCGAATTGCGTGTAGACTAGTCTTGCTACCCTAAGATATTAAAAAATAATTTGTTAGACAGTTATTAAAAAAACACATCACGATTCTTTATGGATGATAATTTTTTTTCCTTCGTTTTGTCCTGGCTTTGCACATTCCTGTTCCGTTATGAATATGATTTTACTACTTGATTTCGATGACAAATTAAAGAGGTGTGAGCGATATTTGTTTCTTTTTTTCTATTTCTCCCATCTCTTTCTTAATTACATAAATAAATATTTTTAAATATAAATATATGTATAAAATTTATTTTTAAAAACATGATAAGTGTAAAATATAAAATATTATATTTATTATTACATAATCTATAATTCTATTAATACCATCTCTTTAAAGCTTAGAAACTATCTTCAAATTTCATATTATATTTATTATATTATCTATAATTCTATTTCCCAGGTCCTCCATTACTACTCCGCTGATTTTCTTTATACTTGTCTCGATAAAAAAAAATTAAAATTTTTTTCTCCATCCTTGCCCGTCCCATTATCCCTATATTTTCTTTCAAAAACAATTACTTCTAAACATAATAATAATAATAATAATAATAATAATAATAATTTCTTGATTTATTCCTTGTATGAAAACAATGGAAGCAATCTTCATTTTACACGTGGCCCATTATTATCCCTCCATATCTGAAAGATAGGGCCCACTTTAACTAGTATGAAATCTATCATAAAAACGGTCGAACTGGGAACATAATGCTCCGCTGGCATAAATAATAATAATAATAATAACAATAAAAAAAAAAAGAAAAATACTCTCAAACGATGACCTCTATAAACAATTATTATGGGAAAGTCAAATTCATAGAGAAGGGACTATGCTATGCTCATTCAATGTAACGGTTTATTTGTGTGCTCGTTGAGAATAATAGTTAGTGATCGAACTATATTTATATAATTATTTTAAAAAATATATTATTATTTTTATTATTTATTTTTAAATAGATACGATAAGATCACAAAAAAATATTTGATGTGTTCAACTTATAAATGATAATCAATGAGTTTTGTAAAATAAAAAATTCAAATTATAAAAATAAGCTTGTGACCGGCTCGATAAGCGCAACCCAATTTTGAAGGCACAACACAGACATTATTGAAAATTATACGCCTATTTTTTTTAAAAGTAAAATATTTATGCTTTTTATCGTATGGTACTTCAAAAGAATTTAAGAAAACTAAAAGTTAAAATAAAATGTTATTTGTTTTTATTATGTATTATGAATATAACAATATCTCTACTTGAAATGCTTAAAAAGTTTGATTTTTTAAAAATATAGTTCAACTCTCAAAAATAAAAAAGTCGTGTTATTATCTTAAACACAATGACTTAAAAATAAAAAATAAAAACATAATGGGAGTGTTTGGCTAAACTTATGCTACTAACTTTTAATTTTAGGCTACTGATTTTACTTATAAGTTATAATATTTTATAAAAACTCACAACTTGTGTTATAATTTTAAATTATTTTTTCTTATATTTTAGTTACAAATTACAATTTTTACTAAACACTCACAACTTTTATTAAAAACTACAATATATAAACTACTAGTAACATTTTCAAACATCCTCAATAAATATTTCAACAAATAGAAACAAAAAACAAGTACCCTAAAAAAACTATCTCAAATAATCTAATTTTTATATCTCAAATAATTTAATTTTTTCTTAGAAAAAAATCTTGAAAAAAAGTTAATGAACTTTTTAAACTTGCCAAACACTATAATTTAAAAGCTTTGTGTGTGTGTGTGCGAGCGTGCACAAAAAAACTAACTTTTAAAAAATTCTAAACGGAGGCAATATGTAGAGAGTAGCATCCCTCTATGTCCCTTTATATATCTTGCTAATAAAGGTTTCAGATCATGTCGAAACCAACCCGATTCACTCAAATGATCGGTTGAAAGCTTTAAAATGTGGTTCTTTTCTTTAGCTTTTATTAATTATGAACAATAAAAACTGCATTACGTTTATGAATTTTAAGGCTGTTTTGGTTGACAAGGCACGTAATTTCTTTGATTTTCTTGCCAAACTTAGAAGTGGCTATTTGGCTTTTAATACTTTTGATCTTATACCAAGTCCATAAATCGCTAAAAATTCAAAATTCTCAATCAAATGAGATTATATATTTTCTTTTGTAATCGACTATTCGACTCAACTTGAATGTAGTTCGACTAATTACGAAGCCTTAAAATTAACAGTTGAACAAAATTTGAGTGATTCTGCACGAAATTACAATTTTCTCTTTCAACCTTACTTGTTCTTTTCCCTTTCATTATTTGTTTTTTTTTTATTAGAAAGAAACAATGAGGGATTAATCAAAAATACAATCCTTGAAAACTAAATCTCAAATGTGAGCTGGATTTGTTGTCGTCCAAATTTGCCTTTCTTCCATCGAGAGCGTCAACCTTAAAAGATTATGAGTTACATTGTTGTCTTGACACTTTACATGAGTACACGCACAAGTTGGGATAAGCCAAATAAGCTCATGGCCTTCATCGATAATGCTACCAATATTGGAGAGATTTTTTCTATTTGAATTGAAAGCATTAATCACTCTTAAGGAATATCCTTCTAGATGGACTTACGTTATCCATATTTTCACCGCAAATCGTAACGTAAAGATTGCTCCCACAGCTTTCGCATTGTCTCCATCTAAAGATTTCTTAAGATTCATTATCCTCGTGCCTATGGGTGTACCCTAGTTGTCTTTGGCTATGAACCCGAACATAGTTTTACCATCTTTGCATTGCACTCTATCAAAGTTTATTTTTATGAAATCCTTTGCTGGTTATTTCCATGTTCTCATGTGTTGAGCTGATAGGGACCGCCAATTACCGGTTGAAGCTGCTATGTTGAAATTTGCCAAAATCTTCTCAACAAGGTAAATAATTCCCCCTGGCCCTTTCGGGGTCTCTGACATATTGCCCATCAATTTAGAATTCCTCTCAAGCCACAATCTCTAGTAGATCATCTCGAACCTTCAGTCATTACTTCTAGGAGAGTTTGGAGGACACTATGTTACCACACTAGCTAGTTGTGAAAAAAGGCAATGATGCGCATTGTATATTGATTGTTTTTTTTCTCTCCATAGTTTATCAAATTTTTAGTGTGCTTTAATAATTTCTCTCGATGTGAAGGTCTGTGGTTCTCTTTACGTGAAAATTTGTACATATTTTTATGTGTGTAGGTTTGGTTATCATTTTTTTGTGATTTTTTTTCTTCTCGCATGGAAGTTTTCCTCTCTCCCTTTCAAAAGGTATCTAAATGCATCTAATGTACTTCTTTAATTAGTTGACTTTATGATAGATTTACAATTACTTTTAGGTCTTTAAACCATTTCTATTTTTTTTATAGAAAAAACTAGTTGGTCAAAGTCATTATACCTTATTATTAATATGGATGAAAAGTATTTGACCCTTCCTTCTTGGGTGAAGACTTTTTCTTTCCTTTTAGGAGTTGAATTTGTGATTAGCGGTGTCTCTTGGACTTGTTGAATAATTGGGGTTGTTTGTGGGACTTTTCTAGAATGTATATTTCTATGTAATTTCTCTGTGAATCATTAATTGATTTGCAAAACATTTTGAAGATTGTTTGAGATCAATTACAGTTAAATTGGTTTTTATTTTTTTATAATGTCCCAGGATGGTATTTGTGGCATAAGAATTTTGTGCAAATCAATCCAAATAAATAATGACAACCAAAAGTACAGTTGGAAAATTTTAGGAGTTTCTTTTTTTACCCAATAATATGGGTGTTAATGTTATATTTCAAAATTTGAGGACTTTATGTTTTGTCAAGTATAAAGCATGAAAATAAGTGCGTATGTATTTGCGGATTAAAAAAAAATCGAACCACGGATTTAACATTTAAATAAAAATAGAAAAAGACCAAAAAGTACTATAATAAAAGAATTAGACCCCGATTGGCAACCTTGACTTTTTGGCTAAAAACATCAAAAAATCAAAATTGCTTGTTTAGCAAAACAGTAAAAAAGTTAAAAAGTCAAAAAGTCAAATGAAAACACAAATTTTCAGAATATCCTATTTAAATTTCCACCACATTTAAAATACAATAATACTCTTTATTCATAACTTATTAACTACAATTACTAACTATATATAATTATTAATATTAAATATATAAAATAATAAAATTGTCCATTTTAAACAAAAAAATAACAAAGCTAACTTTTTATCCAAATAACTAATTTAAAAAAAAGTTAGCTTAAAAGCTAAGTTATCAAATAACCTACTTTAAATCTAATTTAAATTTTTTTTACTAAAAATACAAAAAAAAAAATAATAATTTTTAAACAGTTACCAACAGAACCCTTAAAAAACTATACCATACACTTGTTCAGTTTGTATATGAGTGAAAAACAAAAAATCATGATGAAAAGCATTGTGATAAATTTTGGGTTGATTTCAGTACCACATGTAAAATCAATGGCATCAATGTGTGCATAACAACCTCATGAAGGTGCAATTAAGTTCATGAGTTGTTCTTGTCAGCACACAATCATCACTCTGTTTGAAACCAATTGCATTCAACTAAGATAATGTTATTCTGTCTCCACATTCGTACGTTCTACTGTTTTAATTAACTCTAATCAATAAAATAACGTAAAATAAAATAAAATAAAATAAAATAAACTAGACATGATCGGCTGTTTAAAGGGTATTATCTTTAACCAATAATAAAAGAACCTCTTTGGCTAATTTCTGTTCCTCCAGAGCGCCTTTTTGGCTAGTTTTGTGACAAGTTTACCCATATTAGTCGCCTTCTTTGTTCAGGTAATCCAATCACATTTTGGAAATTTACCTACTTCGCCTGAGGTTTTGGTCTTGATGGGTTTGCTTTGGTCTTTCATTCGGTTGCGCTCTTTGAACATTTTTTGAAGTGCCAAAGAAAAAGTTATCCATTGTGACACTTGTTTGTGACACTTGTTGAAGAAAAAAAAAAAGAAAGAAAGCTTTTATATATCAAGACACGAAATTTATGATTCTAGTGACATCTTAGGTTGGCCTCAAGGAATAATGTTTGAGAGAAACTAGTTTTTCTCTTAATTTTCTTTGTTTTTCTATTCTATATCTTCTTTTCTTCTTGTAAATCCAAAAAACCAAAGACAAAATAATTTGAATTAGGTTGCCAAAGGTTTATATTTTAGTCATTGGTGAAAGACTAAACAAATGGAATGTGGTATGCAAATTAACCAAAAAAGAAGAAGAAGAAATTAATACAAAAAAATCAGTAAGGAGTATAAAAAGTAGTAAATTTGAAATAAGGAGCACAATGGTGTTAGGTAATTTAATTTGAAATGAGAGTCATGTGAACTATAATAAATGGATCCATCAGAATTCAAACCATTTTTTTTTTCTGACAAGTACAGTCCACATGAGAGAGAATTTTAATAAAAGTGGAGAAAAAAACTCACATTAAAAACTATCCATTTCTAAGGTGAGCTACTGAAACTGTCACTTACTTACCCTCTTCTCTCACCATGAATCTCGGACATGTTGCTGTGCAGTTTAAAGTTTTAAAGGGTGTTTTTGAATATATTTTTGTGATTGAATTTTTTTATTATATAAATTTTTTGTGTTTGTTATAAACAAATTTGCTTTTTTTTTTTTTTTATATTTCATGCGAACACACTAATATATGAATTTCATACATCAATGCAAGCTCGCACGCAATACATCCACCATTTTCACGGTTCCTATGTATTCGAACTTAAACTTCTAATACCAATCTATCACACCCCTAAATCCGAGGCACGTGAACCAACCCTGACGAACCAACCAGAAGAACTGTTTAAGAAAAAATAAGGAATTTTAAGCTTTAAAATCTCGTAAAACTCTTTAAAGAAATAGTTTAAATAAAGGAAATTGAATCCCCAAGATTTTTTGAACCTAAAATGTCGAGTTAAGATTTAAAATTTTGGATGAAAATGGGATAAAATATAATTAAAAGGTCGAGTTAAGATTTTAAAATTTCTTACAAACAATGTAATATAATAGATTCCATGGTCATTTAGAAAATATAAATATTCAGAGAGAGATAATATAGAATACATGCAAGGCGGCTCTGGGTGATTTGGCGCCCAAAGCGGAGGATTGAAATTGGGTCCTTATAATTTTTTATACATAATAATTTTTTAAAAAAACATTACAAAAATTTCAATAAATTAAATTTGTATCTTGTTGTTTCACAATTCAATAATATTCAATTTACAACCAAAAAAACGACAAAAGGAATTAAAAATAATAATACCTGAACAAAAAAAAATTGAATCAACAGTCACAAAATATCACTTGAATACTGCTATTCACGCATTTTTTGTTGTAAACTACTAATTAAGCTTGTATAGTCAAGTTTATCTAGCATATCTTTTGCAATGGATATTATCGCTAATCCATTCAACCTCTATTTTTGCTTTTTTTTTCCGTTTCAGACATATATTTTCTAGGAGGCATGATTATAAAATTCTATAAATAAAAAAATAACAAACAAACAAAATTTAAAAAATAACTAACGAAAAAAGAATTAAACAAATTATATATTAAGAAATAGCAAACATAATTTTTTAATTCCGTGGTTTAGTACTTCAATTCCATTATCTATTATAAATAATATTAATATAATAAAAAAAGTAAAAATCATACATTCAGTTTAGTGGTTCAGTACGCCAGTCTTTGGTTCTTCGCTTGGCACTTGTGACTTGTGAGCGACGTCGACTGCAAACGCATGGCGAGCGACGGTGACGCATGGCAACGGCGACTTGAGACTTTGAGGCTCCAACGACGGCGAGGTATGGGCACAGCGACTTTGTTTAAGCAATGCCAACGGTGACCGTGAGTCCGTGACGACTGACGCACGACGATTTCGAGACTTCGAGAGACCGGCGACGCCGTGCGTTTGATTTTCGCCGCAGCGCCACATTCACACTTTCAGATAATCAGGTTCGTGACTCTGTGCTTGATTTTTGCCCTATGTTTCATTTTTGCTGATTCAGAGAATCAATTTTGGCCCAATTTCTGCATCTTTCAGTTCGTTTTTGATATTCAAAATTAGGGCATAAATATTAAATTTTGTTTTCTAAATTGGGACTCCTAATTTTTACACAAATTTTGGGGCCTAAAGCCACCACCTTGTGGGCTTTGCCTCAAGGCCAGCCCCGGATACACCCGAATACATGGGGTGAAATGTATTTGAAGTTAAAAAAAAAATAGTTATAATTTATGAAAATAGCTATCTTATTATTATAAATTTGTAAAAAATTTAATACAAAATAATATATATACATACATATATATATAGTTATATAGTATTAATTATTGTATAGTTATACATAGAATATATACACATATATGTTTATATATAATTATAAATTTGTAATAATTATTATATAATGTATTTCAAACAGTTTAGTGCAGTTCGATTTTAAATAAGAACTGTGAGACTAAAATTGAAAATTGAACCGTATTATACGATTTTCTTCTCTTGTGAATCGAAGTTGCACTGACTAATCAAAAAATCGAACCAAACAATCAATTTGAGCTGATTTGGTTCAATTTTGGTTCAATTCGACTTTGGGAATTAGTCAGTTTTCTTGAACCGTCCTACTATAATGTTGAATGCTGATATATTGCCAATTATGAAAAAAATAAAATAAAATGAAAGAATTATTTCATTGGATATTTGGAAGATAAGACCGTCACTTGTTTTAGCTTTTGTTTGAGATGTATAAAAAGTTTGGTATTTAAATTTAATTATCATAAATTAAAATAGTAAAAAAGTTAAATTATTTAGAATAAATTTATTTAGGATAACTTTTTTTTTATTAAAATACCTAACATATTTTTTTTCTAATTTTGAAATTATTGTCTTTCAGATAACGACATTAGTTTTTTCATTTTTAGACAGCAGAGTTGACTTTTCAGTTAAATATATTATTGTATTTACTTGGAAAAAAAATTAAGTGTTTGGAATGTCTATTGGTATTTTTTCTTGATTTAGGGCAACTTTTTTACTTGTTTTCCTTTTTTATTAAAATATTTAACATATTTTTTTATTTTTAAATTGTAATATTTAAAATAACATCGTGACTTTTCTTATTTTTAGAGAGTAGAGTTGAATTTTCAGTTGAATATATCATATTATTTTTTTTAAAAAAAAATTAAAACTATTTAAAATATGTATAGATATTTTTTCTTGAAAAAGAAGTAATAAAAAAGTAGTAGATCTTTTAAAAATACATATCTTAAAAGGTAAATTTTTTACTAAATAAACACGTTTTTTTAGATAGTACAAACAGTGGCTAAAACTTTCTGGTAATTAAACTATACCATGTAAAATGATGTAACTGTTTTTACCTGAGCTCGCTTAAAAATAATCATTTTTTTTAATTGAAGATTTAGAAATTACTATTTAAAATATTGTGACTTTTTAGGACAATTTGATAACGTTTATAATTTTTTATTTATAATAAATAAAAAATATATTTGTCACATAGCTAGATATTTAAAAAGTAGTAATTAAAGGCTGTGGATGAATCTAGTGATCGAATATAGTGACCGAAGGTGATGTGTTCAGAGATGGTAACTAAAAATATTAGCAAGTGATGATAGCAATAAATAACGATAATGGTCGAAAACGGTGGCCGTAAATGATTGTCGAATGACATGATCTAATGTGGTAATTAGAGCAGGTGGTTTGAGGTAGTGACAAAATTGTGGTGGTCAGAGATAGAGATGAAGACTAGAGATGTTAGCTGAGGATAATAGTAAAAAATAGTGATGGTAGTCGAAAATAATAGTTGGAGATGATGTTCGTATGTGATAGTCAAAAATGACGACTGAAAGCGGTAGTTGGAGATGGTGGTCGGTGGGAGTAGTCAAAAGTAGGAGTCAGAAAGAGTGGCCGAATGTAGTAGTCGGAGGCGATGATCGGAATTTGTAGCCGAAGATGATATTTGGAGATGGTGGAAAAAGAAAAGTAAATGAAAATTTATTTACAAAAACAAGTTAAAATATATATATATATATATATATATATATATAATTCAATTATATATATATATTATTGTTTTTGCTTTTTTAAGAAAAAGCTAACAGAATTCAATTATATATATATATTATTGTTTTTGCTTTTTTAAGAAAAAGCTAACAGAATTCAATTTTGTGTTTTTTAAGAAAAATCTAATTCGCCATCCATCCATAAGGTTGTTTTGGTAGGATGGAATTTTTTGTGTACTCACTAAAATATTCCCAACTTCTGGTTCGAAACTAATTCAATGAAGACGCGTGTTGAGTGGAGGCTCGGGAGATCTGCAGGCTCGGTTCCGAGCCTATCCAGATTCCCGAGGCTGCTGATTTGCTGGCACAGTAGGACCCAGCGCATCTCGCACCTGGACACGCTACCCGACCTTCATGCTGCGCGGCTGACGTAATCTACTGCTAACCTCACCAAGGACACCCAGTTCGCATCCAACTTTTGTTTTTTGTTTTGTTTTTATTACCCTCTTATGTTTTTTTTTTCTAAAAAAATATTATAAAAGTTTTAAAAAACTATATTAAAAAATAAAAATTATTCAAATTATAAGAATAATAATGTCATGGAATGGGTGGAAATGTGGTATTTAATTTTAATTTTAATTTTAATTTTTATTTTATTAAGAAAGGGTATGAGAGAGAGTTGAGAAAAAATATAAAAATAAAACAAAAACAAGTAATATATGGAGATAGTTAATAAGTTTTAAGAATGTGATATTAATGAGAGCAAAAAAATAATATTTTTATTTTTTAGTTGTGCTACATTTTTATAAATAAATTTTATTTATTCTTTTTTTATATAAATTGAAACGAATCAAAAGTATTGAGACGAGAAAAGTAAATACCGTTCCGTTTAACATATTATTTGAAACAAAAAAAACTTATAAATAATAGATCAAAAATGGGAGAGGACCCTGCTATGACGTAAGCCATAGCAGGGATATTGTGAGGGTATTTTGAATATTAATTTAAATTTTATAATTTAATTAAAATTATTTATTATTTTATATTTGATAAATAATTAATATGTGTAAACAATTAGATTAATCGAACATTGTTATTTATATGATTGAATCATGTTTATTTTCAAATAAAATAATCAATTTATATGATTTTAATAATAAAATATAAATTAAATGTACACCGATCATATGCATAGCGATGTCCAATTGACCTAATTGTTTACACAAATTAATTACTCATCAAACATAAAATAATGAACAATTTTAATCAAATTATAAAATTTATATTAATGCTTAAATTATTCTCACAGCAGGGTTCTGTTGTGTCTTGGGAGCAATAGAGACCCCGCTTTTGTCGAAAACATGCAGAGTGAGAGAAATCGTCATCCTTATTCATCCCAAATGATGGTGGGATATACCCAATCTCATTTGATTGAAAAATTATTTTTATGAGAATAATATATTATAATTTGATTGTTAGTACTCACACTATCGTGAATTGAATTATTAATGTATGTTTATACTGAATAGGGTTTGGTTAAAAGTATAATAATTTAAAAATAAATTACGCATTATTTGGTTTGACATAATTTTAGTAAAATTATTATTAAATTACAAAAACTTAAATAATAATAATTTTGAGCTTATGGTGGTTAGAGTGTCCCCCTCAATTTAACAAACCAAATGAAAAACTATATTTGATTATTCCCATATAGTTCAATTATTTCTTGCTTAACCTTCAAACAAATAGAGTCTTGGTGTTTCTAATATTGTTTTATGTTTAACTAAAAATGCACTATTTGAACATTGAATAAATAAATAATATATAAATAGTTATATAATAATGTATTAATACAAGTATCATTAATATCTAAGAATTTAATTATGATTGAATACACTCATATTTTGAACATTTCAAGTTTAAAAGCCCTTAAAAATCATTATGACAAAAAAGCTTATTAAAAAAACTTCACATTTGAAGGATAAAAAGCTTATTAAAAGTTTCCTCCTATTTTCAAAATACACGCATCAAATTAATGGGTCCAAGCTCGTGGATAAACTCTTTTAAATTAAGATTGTCTATGTTACAAAATAACATGCAATTTATTTATGTTTTTATTAATATATTCAATTAAATTATATTTTTAAATGGATAAAATTTTATTTTGCGAGTTGTGATGCAAGGGTGTGGGTGTGTACAGATACAATCAAACTTAGAAAAATAGTGTACGGATATGACTGTGATACAATGGCAAGTTTTTTTTATTTTTTATATTTTTAAATTGCATTATTCATATGCCACACACAAAATCATTTTTAGATTATAAGAGAAAAATGATAGAATGTTAGATCATAAAAAAATATTAATATTGTAATCATAACACTGTATCTTGGAATATTAATTGTAAATTTGGACGACAAATGACGATATTGAGCTGGACATGATTACTATGACAAATCTATGCACTGGCTAAAAATTAATTTATGCAATCTTGAACTCTAAAAAGAAAGTATCTGAAGATATATTTTGTTAGACAAATTTAAGTTTTGAGGGTTTCTATTAAATTAAAAAATCTAAATTATGCTATTTCTTACTCAAATTTGTTTTTATATTAAAAGATATTACTCTTTTAGTTTTCAAAAACTTCGTGTAAATCCCAATGTGCTATCTATTTACATGCTCAAAATGTATTAATATCGTATTCAAAACGCATCTGTGTTATGCCCAATAATTAAAAAATACCAAGTACTTTTTAATGTATTTGATCCATAGTTTGTCGTATCAAAGTCATACCCATATTTAATACATATCCTATACATGTACAATAATTTTAAAGGACTCATGTTTTATTTTCCTAGGACACTCTAAATGGATAGCTTGAATCATTGTTACGGGGTTTTATAAGCCGGTGATTGTTAGAGCCTCTATCACTAATAACTAAAATTAAAATCCGTACAGCTCCATTAATTTCTGTGTTAATTAGGAGTGAGTTAACAAATAAGCATAAAGTAATGGGATTTGTGGAAAGCTGTTGAAGGCATCCAAATAGGAGAAAAAAAAAAGTTCAAAAAAGATAAAATTAAGTAAAATTTGTGAAATTTAACCTTTGACAACAAACAAGGGGTAAATTTTTTCTGGAATTTCTTTTTTTCTTTTCATTTTTTTCCTAGGGAAGCCCAAGAAAAAAGCAACCTAAATATTGTCAAAGATGGCCACTCTGAATATAGGTTGTTTAAACTGTTTTGTTATCAGGAGAGTAGGGTTTAAAAAAACTGTTTTCTTTTCTATCTACTGCATAAAAATTAAAAATTTTTGATGGGAAGAGAACGGTGGTGAAAACTTCATCTGATTTTCCTCTTCTTAATTAGATCTCCCTCTCTTTCTCCTCCTCTCTTTCCCGCCGTTTCCCTCTCTTTCTATCTCTTATCTTCACCTCTTTTGCTCGGTTTTGTATGTGATTTGTGCTTTATTTTCATTTTAGTGTATGCTTTATCCTTTAATAATCTGTTCTATACCATTCTATTTTTTCTAGAGTAATGCTTTCAGATTGATCTGAACGTCTATTAGATCGATACAAGTTAATCGACATAGGTAACGCTAAAACTGAGACTAGGATTATTACTCCCGACCTTCAATAAGTTTTTTTAGCTGAGGGTTGGGTGAAAATTACAATTTTATTTCTATTTTTTGTGGTCAAAGCAACTATGATTGATTTTTATATTTTAATTTTGAATATTTTCTAGCGTGCTTTAATAATGACTCCATGCTTGAAAGTTTACGATTTTTCTCGTGTGGAGATTTGATTTCTCGACTGTGTTGTGTTTTTTTCTCCTTACGTAAAGGTTATTCTTTCTTCTTTTTGTAAGAGTAACTTTACATTTTATGTACCTCCATTTTATTCGACTTTATATCGAATTTGCAAAATATTTAGGTCTCCAAACCTTGACTAACAAAAGTTCTCTTTACTCTTGTATTAATGTGTTTGATCTCTTTTTATTATGCGAACAAATCAATTAATTAGCTTAAATTTTTTGATATTTTTTTGAAAACACGTTTTTCTAAAAAAAATTCTTCCAAAAACGCATTTTAAATTCGTTTGCCAAACAAGTTTTTTTTTCCAATATTTTTAATAAAATAAAAAAATTATTGGGAAAATTTTCAACGCCGACATAAAATACATGCTCGGGGATCCAGAAAATACATCTTTATTAAACTTTCAACAATTACATA
>JAOTRH010000013.1:9312847-9341416 GCA_034768845.1 Heliamphora exappendiculata | reverse complement strand
AATCATTCTTAAGGAAACTGCGATTGCAGGACTCGGTTTGCATATTCTATTCCTGTTATTTCTGTTGTTTTATTTTCTTGTAATTTCAGTTTATTGTAATTGTTGAAAGTTAATAAATATGTATTTTCTGGATCACCGAGCATGTATATTTTTTATTATGGCGTTGGATTTCTTTCAACAATCTTAAGAATGAGATTGTCTTCTAACAATACTTTACTATTGACACCATGAAAACTGTAATGCTGTAAGTGAACCCGACCACGTAGTAGGAGCACAAGATAATTTTCTCTCTAAATTTCAAAACTCACCTAAGCATTTCATGTATATGATGTAAGCTCTTTCATTTTGATTTTGCTTCATTTTTGTTTCTCTTTCTCTTTCTCTCTCTCTACTCACTAGCAGTCTATTATTGTTATTTGCACGACTAATTTTCTTATTTTTGAATGATCTTACTTTTCATTAGCTTTCTTGTTTAGTTCACACAACCTGGACAAATTTTGTAAAAGAAGATCGACGACATTACAAGATTTATTTTCTAGTACTCTTACTCAAGAAAGTTGTGGTGATAAGCAAAGTTGTGTCGTTTTAAGCTTTTTAATAATTGAGATGTGTTTAATACTGTTGATACTGAGGCTATTATTTAACGATATCAGAATATGAAATCTCGTCAAATGCAACTTTGTAAAAGTTCATGTATTTGCATACTTTTTATTAAAACATTAGCATAATATATTAAAGTAAAGTTTCTTTTATATATAAATTAAGAAGTTTAATTCCTTCTATTTATAAATTTAAGTTAATTTGTGGTTGGTTGGAAATAAATTGATTAATTGCTGATTAGGGTGAAAAAAAAATATAACCTATGTGGAATTTAAATTTGTGAATTAGGCGTGGAAATAATCTCTTGCAAATGTAATGTAAGGCTGCGTATTATTGACCCTTTGTGGTCTGTTCCTTTCCCCGAATCCCGCATATGTAGGAGTTTCGTGCATAGGACTGTCATTTTTTATTCCATTTACAAAGATTTCTAGAGTCGCCTTTGTTCCCACCGATGCTCATTGCATGATAGAGATCGCTAGAATCACCCAAGATTCTGAATATTGTATCGGGCATAGGTACGAATTTCTTCATTGGTACGATACGTATCGGTACCAGGGAAACACTGGTATTCATTTTGGATTTGTTAATACAACATTTTAGATATATTTTTAAAAATATTATCTAATAGTAAATAATTTAGCATATCATAAATTAGAGTAAGAAAATAAAGAAAAAAAGAAGAGAGAAAAAATAAGTAAAAGTTTTTATTTTTATTTCTTATAATTAATTATAGACCGATACTTAACTGATATTTTCTTGTACCACCGGGTATTTCTCGATATGACCTTTACCCAAGGGTGATTTTAGGAATTTAACACAATGGAGGCCCCCTATATATAACTGTGTAATTGTTTTTCATAATCAAGTTAACTACTAAATTAAGCATTCACTAGTATGCACATAATTTTATAATGCTTACTTTTACAAAGTGTCTAAAATTTAGACATTTAAAAAAGTTAGACATTACTTGATTAAGTTTTTAAAGTATTTTTTACAAGTAGTCACGACGGATTTTTTTTTTCTTTTTTTTTCTAAAGTTTTTCATGGTAGTATATTATCAATTGCATAAAAAGCGTATGTATTTATGGATAATACCAAAGTATCATTCATAAATACATCACTCATTTAGTTACGCAACTAATTTTATACTATTTATAGCTAAAAATACCCTATCAGCAGTGGCAGTTTCAAGCGTTAAGATTAATGTCAAAGTTAGGAGTAAATAAACTAATGGATAAAAAGGTCAGTCCTATTTTTTATGGATGTAGTGTAATTTTGTAGGGCACAAGTACAATTATCTAATTAAGAAATTACAAATTCTAAGGGTATTAATAATATTCTCCAAATTTCAGTGCGAGCACGTACCTCTACTGGGCCTTAGCTCCTTCTGCCCCTACCAGTACCAGCTGGAACTGACTGGTATTTTAAGCGGAACGGAATTAAAGTGTTCTAGTATTGGTACCAACCGATAGGTAACTATATTCATAACCTTGGAATCACCAATATTTTGACCACAGGACTTCTTAATTGAACTTTTAAAATATGAATATGATGCCTTATGAGCAATTATGTCTATTTTTTGGGGTGTTCATAACATTAATAAATGACACCATTTTCCCCCTCCCGTAGTATATTACTTATAATCTACATGTTTTTCTGATCTGAATTCGTGATTCTTCTGTGAAGATGTTTGCATTTTGTTTGGTTATGTTCTCTATGTAGTAACTGCATTTAAATTATTCTTGTTTTCCACACATAATAACTGTCTTGCTTCTAATAACCATTGTATGCTGTCTCACGTTTTTCTTGTCTTATAAGATACATTATGCATTGATTTTTCTTTTGTTGCCTTCTTCATTATTCATCTTGTTAAGCCCTTGTGAGTTTACCATTGCCAGACTTCGTAAATGTGAGCTGTAATGGTAAATAGTTCAGGTCTGGCAGAATCAGCTATGTAGTAAACACTATACGTGGATCGTTTATAATGCCAGCGAATTATAGTTCTCTTTAGTTTTTATTTTTTTATTTTTTTATTATGCGAGGGCCTGTTCTTTTTGCAGGATGACATTCGTAGAGAGGCACAAACAATGAGTTTGATAGATCATCCTAATATAATCAGGGCATATTGCTCATTTGTTGTTGACCAAAACCTTTGGGTGGTGATGCCATTCATGGCCGAGGGTTCTTGTCTACACCTCATGAAGATTGCTTATCCGGATGGATTTGAAGAGTCTACTATTGGTTTTATCCTCAAAGAAACTCTCAAGGCTTTGGAGTACCTGCATCAACATGGACACATCCATCGCGATGTTAAGGTTGGACAAAAATCTGAGGATATGCATTATTATGGCAATTAGATCACTTATTTTCCCTTTTTTCTTTCTTTTATTTTTTTCCCTGATTTCTTTTTAAATCACCTCGGTTGGCTAGAATGGAATCTAGTTTGTTAAACATTTTTTGTTGCAGGCTGGAAATATACTACTTGATAGTAATGGGGTGGTAAAGCTTGCTGACTTTGGTGTTTCAGCTTGCATGTTTGACAGAGGTGATAGGCAACGCTCAAGAAATACTTTTGTGGGAACTCCTTGCTGGTAGGATCTATTGAGAAAGCATTACTCTTTTTCTTCTTTTAACATTCTCTCTCTCTCTCTCTCTCATTTTACTTGGTCATCACTTTTTTTTTCACTATTTTTATCTACAAAATATTGGCTCTTTTAGAAAGTTTCTGTTACTAATATGTATCGGATGCTAATTTCTCTCTGATAAATAGGATGGCACCTGAGGTGTTGCAGCCAGGAAGTGGGTATGATTTCAAGTGAGTATTTATCCATAGCTACAGACGCCATTTTACTAATTTAAAGCTTTGGAGATTAAGCCTTCATTTGAGTGAGTGGATTTAAAATGAAGAGAGTTGATGATGCGGACGATAAATGGAAGATCAATTCGGGAGTGTATTTTATTATCTTATATTTTATTTCTTTATAGTATTAAGATATTATTTGTTTCCTAATAATATTAGGATATTATTTGTTTCCATTTATGATGCTATTTGCATCCAGTTAATTAGGGATTTTCGTTTTCTTTTTTATTAGAGTCTAGGGTTATAAATAAAAAGATTTATTGATGTACTACTCAAACATTGATGAATAAGAATTTGAGTTGATAATTATGTGATTTCTTCCTCCCCCTTTTGTCTTTTTTCTGTAATCTTTCTGTTTTTCTTCTTGTAACCCTTTCTTCTGCCTTTTCTTCTTCTTCTTCTTCTTCTTCTTCTCTATTGGTGCATCAATAAATGTAAGAAGATTAATTTGGAGTGTATTTTATTATCTTATATTTTATTTCTAGATAATTGGGGATTTTCGTTTCCTTCTCATTAGAGTTTAGGGTTGTAAATAAAAAGGGTCTATTGATGTCTTAATTAGACATTGGTGCATAAGAATTTGAGTTGACAATTGTGTAATCTCTCCCTTCCCCTTGTGTTCTTCTTCTTCTAACTCTTTGTTCTTCTTCTCATTCTCTATTGGCGCTACATTATTTGGAATCGGAGCAAACATCGATCTTTTCATTGCTTCAAACATTTTGTTATTACCGTAAGAAATCCTCTTTCATACTCAAACCCTACCTATCGCCCTGCTCTTTCTCTCTCGCGCTGCTAGAGGAAGGACGGAAACCTCTTCAGCAATAGCTTTCGTCATGACAAAAAAAAAAATCGCATGCATCGTTGGGACCAACACCATCGACTAGATTTTTGTTAACCTTCGGCGGAACCCTAACCTGTCGATCCACCTCTGGCACCATCTTCTTCTTCTAACCCTTTCTTTTTCTTCTTCTCCTTCTCTATTGGTGCTACATCATTTGGTATCGGAGCAAACATCGATCTTTTCCTTCCTTCAGACATTTTTGTATTACCATAAGAAATCCTTTTTCATACTCAAACAGCTGGGAAGATGGACGAAAGCCTCTTCAGGAAAAACCTTCGTCGTGACAAAAAAAATGGTTGAGCATTGTCGGGACCAACGGACCGACTAGTCCGTGTCGACCTTTGGCGGAAGCCTTGCCCTGACAAAATTGTGATGCCGCAACACCCACCGCCTTTGTTGCTTAAGTCACCGCTGCCATCCTTCCTCACTTGCACCGCAACTACACCAATGCCGTTAGCCATTGACCACCATTCATGCCGTTGGCTATCGGGCCCCCATCCCTCACCTGCACCGTTGCTGCCCCGCCCCTCCCCTTTGAACCCCATCGACCCTCACTGTCCTCGCCAAAACCCTCACCGTCCTCGCCAAAATCATATCTTGCTGGTTCTGCAATATTGTCAGCCTAGTTGAATGTCTCTACTTCTGCCTCCATCCCTTGTTGGTCATCTTATTGAAGTATATGCATCAACAACATGATTACGACATGTCTATTGCACTTGTTTGAATCTTTAAATGTATACTGCTTTCTTTACCTTGTTGTTGGTCATCTTATTGAAGTATATGCATCAACAACATGATTATAACATGTCTTTTGCACTCGTTTGAATCTTTAAATGTATACTGCTTTCTTTATTAAACTCAACTTCTCTTGACATGATTATGACCCAAATCACCCAATTAAGGTCATAAACAATGGTTAGAACTCGTAGTTTCCTAATTTGGGAGCATCCATTATATATGGACTGTAACATTTGAATTTATCTCTGATAAAACATGTGTATGCATGCTCCAGCATCCGTATCTTACTATATTATTGTCAGAAATAATTGAACTTGTATGCACATGTAAGCTGTTGTTGCTAGGACAAGCATGAAGCATACACACAAACTCGGCCAGAAGTTTCCATTTGAAGGTTGCTAAAAGCTTGAAATAAGAACATTCAAAAGGCTAAAGATTAAGAAAGTTCAGACTTGAGCTCTAGAAACCCTCAATGTAACATCAATAACCTTATCCTGTTCATCATGTCTGAGGAGCCTTTGCTGTTGCCCGTCCCTCTTTGTATGTATGAATTGATAATGAAATGTTTGAGATACTATTCAGGACCGACGCTGGAATTTTCACGACTCTTTTTCTCTCAAATGATGGAGTTGGATGTTTAAAAAGGGGACTGATTTTGTGTAGGATAATTATTACTATAATTGTTGTTATTTTTATATGCTGGGTATGGATCTTGGTTAGTGTCATGCTAGAATATACATATATAGAGAGGATCACAAAGGCTGTGTGACTTTGTATTAAGGGCCTGTTTCGGATGTCTAAAAGCTTAGCTTTTAAGAGGTTTGGCTTTTTTTTTTAAAAAAAAAAAAGAGGAAGGAAAAAAGTTAGATTGTTTGGAATAATTTTTTATAGTAGATTTTTTGCTTTTTGTTAAAATGTCTAATATGTCCTTACTTTTTTCTTTTAAGTTGTAGTGTTTGGGATATTGGTACGACTTTTTTTTAAAAATTTTTGTGAGAAGAGTTAACTTTTTATTTGAGTGTAATAATCATTTTACTCCAAAAAAGTTAGTGTGTTTGGGATGTATATAAGTTTTTTCTTGAAAAAAAAATGAAGAAAATTAGTGGCTTTTTAGAGAAACCAAACAATATTGCTTAAAAGTTGTGTTTTTTTTTTGGTAAAAAAGCCAACTTTTTAGATAGCCCAAATAGGGCCTAACTGTGAAATAACTCTCTCTCTCTCTCTCTCTCTCATATATATATATATATATATATATATATATATATCTGTTGATTGACTTGTGCTAAGGAAGATTCCTTCCTTCACCTTTTCCATGCCACTATGTGCTCTATGCTCTATATTGCGGAGACTTTATTCACCACATATTTTTGCAATTGAAGTGCTGTTTGCTTGTCCTTTTGTGGTATCTGGTATATGTGGTAGTTAATGATTCATAGCATACAGAAATCATGTTAATCAGAGCATTGTAGCTGTTGGTTGCACTAAATTGTGGTTGTGTTGTATGTTCTTCAATAGTGGCGTGTGCAACTGATCTAGTGTAGTGACCTCGGTTCAGTACTTACCGATCAATTCCAATGGGTCGGGTTGATTATTGGGATTTTATGGTTAATAAATATAGGCTGCAATTATGTGCGTAAATGTCTGCATATATGCATTATTGAGCAACCTTATTACCATATGAAAATACATGTATGGAATCGCAAGGTCTGCTCAATCATTCTCCTTGGCGAGTTCAGCTAGTTTGCAATACATGGATTGCTTACTTGGTTACTATACTATCTTTGTTTCACAGGGCCGATATTTGGTCATTTGGAATTACGGCATTGGAGTTGGCTCATGGCCACGCACCATTTTCAAAGTATCCCCCAATGAAGGTGCATGCTTATCATCCAATAAAGATTCACAAAAATACGCCCAAGGATGCTAATCTCTAACATGGTTTTACTTCTCTTCTCCTGCCATAGGTTCTCCTAATGACCATACAAAATGCCCCTCCTGGACTTGATTATGACCGTGATAAGAAGTTCTCTAAGGTTGGTGAACATTTTGGGGCAGCCATATTGTCAACTCTTGTGTGGAAGAAATAATTAGAAACGTTCAAATCAAACTGTGGTTATACTTTATGCATAGGATCAAAAGGTTCCATAGATGATAGCTACTTGACTTTTAGTTTTGTATAGCGATATTAAACGGTTTTCTGTTGTGAACAGTCTTTTAAAGAAATGGTTGCAATGTGCTTGGTGAAAGATCAGACCAAGAGGCCTACCGCTGAAAAATTGTTAAAACACTCCTTTTTCAAGCATGCTAAGTCTTCAGAGCTTTCTGTAATGAAACTTTTTACCGACTTGCCATCACTGTGGAATCGTGTGAAAGCCCTCCAGGTGTGCTGTCATAGTGCCATGACACTGGACTTGGTTTTGCTCTTCTTGTTATACCTATTTAATGGAATTGTAAAATTTTGCAGCTTAAAGATGCTGCACAACTGGCACTGAAGAAAATGCCTTCAGCAGAACAAGAGGCAATATCGCAGGTTAGAGATATTGCTTGGAACTAAATGTTTGGGTTAATTTTTTGCTCCATCTGTGTAATTATACCACTTTGTATATCTTCCTTCATGCAATGTGCATACCTGCAAAATATTGCACCTGTGATAGATGGACATGATTAGTCTGGATGACTGTTTTTGATGTAGTGACTTATCATTTTTGTATCCTTGTGCATAACATTCTGATGACAAAATGTTTTTTATTATGTGAAGTGAACTTTATTATATGGAAAATATACATATGTCAAATGAAAAACTAAACACAGGGACTGAGCCCTTATACTCGAGCAACCTTGACAGATAAGAAATTTCCATCAACCACTTTTGAAAGATTTCATTAGTAAGCAAGGCAAATCTTCTAAAAGTGATTCTTCAATCAATAAACTGGAACAGAGAAGCCAAAAGTCCAGTTCAGGCTCTTTTTAATGGTTGTCACTTTACTGACAAACTTTAGCATCAATACTTCAGTTGAGGCAAGCGTCCCAGTTTTCTCTATTACTGTTTTTTTAAAATTATTATTTTGTTTGGAATCCTCCTCCATATATATGATAAAATGCTGACGTCAATCTCATCTGTTGCTTGAGACATGCTGAGATCTTCTTCTATCTCTTTCATTTCAAATGTGATAAACATCACAACGATATGTCGCGGACCAAGACTTTCAACCTACACGTGCACCCTATGCGGTACCTAGGCAATGGATCCTCAATGCCTAAGTCATCTTTTCCCACACGAACAACCTTACAAGGTTTGAGATATGAAATCTCTTCACTATACAAAGAATTTGTGTGTACAAGGATTACAAGGATACAACACTCACTCTCAAGTGTTAACAAGGTCGCAAGCTCACACTTGGCACTCGACACTCTCATCCTAGAGATCCTACCATGGAACACTCCCCCAATTGCTTCACCCATTCTCACCCTAGACAGCTACCTTTGAACACTCATTTTATTGGTGCACCCTTTGGAACACTTCTCCCCTCAATTGAGGTCTCACCTCCTTATATAGCCTCTCGCCTCCTCAATGAACGATTAGGGTCAACTCGATCTAAGGGCTACAAACCATTCTCCAAAACCTTCTTAGAAAAGATCTAGATTTCTCAACTATTATCCCAGGTTCTAGAATGCTCCACACTTATCCAGGACATGGTGGAGTCTTCCACAACCTCTAATGGGCTTCTAGGATCTTCTAGGATGCTTTGAAACATTTCGGACTCTTTCGGAACACTCTATACTCTTGAAGGTTCTTTCATAATTCGGACCCTTCTGGGATGGTCTAGAATCCCATGAGTTTTCATCGCTTTGAATTGCTCTTCTCCAAACTTTTGGGTCATGACATTCTCCCCAGCTCAATTCCGTGACGCACTCTTACGTCGTGGTAAGTCTGCCTACCACCTTATTTTAGGGTCTTTGTCACTTCAGTTTCCAGGCCTTGTCGAAGTTCCTTCCGTACGCCTTTTATATCCTGCAAGTGCTGTAGTAGCATCACACACCTTTTGAATCCTGTTGGTGTCAAGTGGCCCTACGCATCTACTTGTATCAAATGTCGAGCGAAACTACGCACCTAATTGTATTCCCCAATATCGATCGGAACCACGCACCTATTTGTATCCCGTTAGTGTCGAGCAGAACCACGTTGAGATCCCGGGTTGCCTTGCACCTTATCCTTGTCAAACCGCAAAACTCTCTATTGTACATGCTACGGCTGTGTAGCATGTACATGCCTTCCTTCACGCCCATGGTGAAGTCCTAATATCGCAATGCCCCTGATCCACACCCGATGGTTGCTGTGTCATCTCTACCAAGTTATGCCCCTCGCAACCTGCGGTGATACCATTTGTCACAGACCAAGACTTTCATCCTACTTGCGCCCCGTGCGGCACCTAGGCAATAGACCATGAATGCCTAAGTTAGCCTTCCCACGCGAATGACCTTACCATGGTCTTATATATGAAACGTTTTCACCATACAAAGAACGTGTGGGTACAAAAATTACAAGGATACAACTCTCACTCTAAAGTGTTAACAAAGTTGCAGGCTCACACTCGACACTCTCACCCAATAGAGCCTACCATGCTCTACCCACTCTCACCCTAGAGAGCTATCTTTGAACGCTCAACCCAGTGCTTCATCCGTTAAAACACTTCTAGTGCTCATCCCCTTAAGCGAGGTCTCACCCTCTTATATGGCCTTCCACCTCATCAGTGGATGGTTAGGATCAACTAAATCCAAGAGCTACAAACCATTTACTAGAACCTTCCTAGAAAATATCTAGACTTTCCAACTATTCTCTCATGTTCTAGAATACTCCACATTGAGTACTCCACACTTCTCCAGGATATGAAAAAGTCTTCCACAATCTCCAAGGGTCTTCTAAGATCTTCCAAGATGCTCTGGAACAGTTCGGACTCATCTGAAACACTCTAGACTCTTCAAGACGCTTCCATAATCCAAACCCTTCTGGGATGCTCTAGAATCCTACGAGCTTCCATCACCTTGAATTGACCTTCTTCAAGCTTTCGGTGCCTCAACAATTTTTGGGCCATGACAAATAGCTTGCTTACTACAGTAGAGTTAAAAGTGTTCTCTTGAACCTTTGAATAGACCAATATCTAGTTCTTGAGGCCAGTCTTGAGGCCTTTTAATAGTCCCACTCTTTTATTGCTAATTTTTTATCCATCGGTGCCTCGACGATTTTTGGGCCAAAAAAAGTTGAGGAACATATGATTTTGATCCTCTTTAGCAGAATTACACGAGTGACATTCTAGTTTAACGTCTAATTCCATTCTTTTAATTTGTCTCTACTAGGCTAGTAGTTGGCTTTCCTTCCCAAAGCATTCAAAGCTTGAGGCCGCTTTTGGCGATGTGATTAGGAAACCAGGCGATCTTAAACCAAGGCACTTTTGTTTGTTTGCATCTTGGTGCATTCTAGGCAGAATTGATATTAAACAGACCATTCTTAGTTGTAGTACGGTTACGTCATTTTTACACTTGGATTATGTTTCGAGGCATGTTGCGAATTCTGGATAATTTCTTGAATTTCTTTTATTCTTTGCTTAGGCCAATTCCATGTGTTGGCATTTAGTTATTCTCTATCTTGTTACCACACTTATTAACTAAAGGACTTTAAGGATGCCAACTTCCTATTTCCAACAATGGTGGTGTTTGTCATTACTGAAACTAACAATTTATATATTGTAGCTTGTAGCAGAAGTTGTGAGTGTTTGGTAAAGATTGTAGCTTGTAGCTAAAATAGAAAAAATAGTAATTATAACTTGTAGCAGAAGTTGTGAGTGTTTGGAAAAGAATGTAGCTTATAACTAGAATTAGTAGCAGGAAACTAAAAGCTACTAGCAGTTGCCCTGCCAAACACTCCCAACGTATTGTGGGTAGTTTATTTTTATTTATTTTTATTTTCCTATACTTATCAACTTCATAATCTTTCTCAGGGTCCATAAGCTGTTAGTTTGAATTGGCATGCCCAAGTTTTTGTTCCTTTATGACATAAGAACTTATCCATTATATCTTGAGATGTTATCCAGGTAGGCAGCTTTCTAAAAATTAAAACCAATTGTTAATAACACATGCAACTTAATGAGGATGTCAAATATATATAATGATTTTACTCAAGATATAATCAAATGATAATTTCAAGAGTTTATGAAGATATCAAATGGAAAATGAAAAGCAATCAGCAAGTAAGTAATTATTAGTAACATAGAGAGAAGGGAAGAGAAATGCAAACCCAAGGTTTAGAGTGGTTTTGCTTCAACTCAAACCTACGTCCCCTCTCCAAGGTTCTCCCTTGAGTTCTTCACTATTCTTCAGTTCTTACAACATTGAAGCTTCGTTGGTGCTACCAAACCTTTGTAACAAGTAATCCTATATTCACAAATTACCCAATGTTGTTGTGCAAATTGACAAAGGACTCATGGTGACTAAAGAACTAAGGATTGAATTTCTCATGGAGTATTAGTTCCATGAGAAAAGCTTAGGATATAGCGTAAGAGACAGGGACGAAGTCCTATTCTTTTCTAACGTGGGAGTTAGGAGTCCTGTGCCTTCGAGACTAGGGTATTAAGATTTTGCCCAGCACTATGTCGCAGTATGGTGCGGTAGGTCGGTTTAGTTAGAGAGAGAGGATCACAATGATGAGTTCTTGTGTATACATGCTTGACTGCATAACAACCCTAACAAACTTTATTCTCTTGTGACACGAAGAGATATGGGTCATCATGAGAGAGGTTTGAACCCCGTGACTCCTTTTCCTATAAATAGGGTAAGGTACATCCATTTCATTAAGTTAAGAAGTAAAGAGACACAATTCTCTTTGTCTTCTCCATCTCAAACCTACTGTACTCGAGCTCTGAGAAAACTATATGCCTCCTTTCGATTGAGTTGCTTGAGTCTCTCATTTGACCACCTCTACTCCTAGATTGGTGGCATGAGTGTGAACTACTTCATCATCATTTATACTTTTAGATGACATTTTACTTACAATAGGAAAAGTTTTTGGGCTCTATGCATGAGTTCGCATCTCTTCTTAGTAACGACACATTTTAAAGCCGTGAGTACCTAGCCCAAAGTGGACAAAATCGTTATGGCTCGAGATGAGGACATTATGATTGGTACCAGGGTAGGATTTAACTTACGCGGTGTGGGCCACGTGGTGGGAGCCACCTTTAAAAGTTTGTACGAGCTACCTCTTGAATCCTACAAGCGGGAACTATGTCCTATTCAAAGCTAAGTTCTATATCGCACACCACACGAGGATGTATGGCCTTATCGAGGGAAGAATGTGCTATGCCAGTGCACAACAGCTATATGAGTGAGTTTCGCATTCCTTCCTAGTAACGGCGCATTTAAAATTCGTGAGTGACGGGCCCAAAACGGACAATGTCGTTACAACTTGGGATGAAGACCTTGCATCAAGGGTAGAGAGGCATTGTCCATGTCAAGAACAAAGCAATCTGATTTGGAAGTGGACATTCAAGGGAGGGTGGAGGCCAATGTGGTCTTTGTGTGTGATTGTATTTATTTTTGCTTAATTGGCTTTATATAGAAGCTTTCAGGCTTGTATGGCGGCTGCAACCAGTTGCAAACTCCGAGTTGCAAGTGTTTCAGCATGCAAAAGTTGCAGGGCCAGTCAAAGCACTCATTGAGACAACTAGGGTGCTTAGCGTCCGGGTGCATGGACTTGGAACAGATTCCATCTTGTGGAACCAGAAAAAATGCTTCATGTGTGCATTTAAATTTTAGGACTGGGCTTTCTAGATGTTTTTGGCCACTTGTCAATCACACTTGTTGTCATGTGGCTACCACGGAATCTCGACCGCAGAATTGGTTTCAACTTTCATACCCTCTGAATTTGGGCACATTCCTTGCTGACAAATGGTAAGTCATTTTTAATAAGATTTTCCATAATAAGGCTTTGATCTCCATAGTCATACCTAAGGACGATAAAAATATTCCATTTCCTGAATTTCTTTGGCTCTGTTTATCAGGGAGTTTTAGATGAGATTTTGTTCATTGTGTATTCATGAAATTACATGGTGACCTTTTATAAATTATTTTTGGATGGTTAAAGATTATGGTGCCTGCAATTTTCTACTTAAAACCTCTGTTTAAAACCCCTGTTTATCATTGATGGAATGGGGATCATACCTTCATCGAAGAAATAAGTGACCTGCTGGACACCCAGTATTAAAAGGTCTTGCAGAGTTTGCTTGTCCAATGTAGTTTGGCTGTCTAGCTCAATTTTAGTAATTTGCAAATCTGTTGGTCTGTAGTGGATAATTGTCATATAATGCTTCCCGGGTTAGAATAGTTAGATGTTCAGACACGAAAATGCTTTTAAACACCTTTGATATTAAAAACTATCGGATGGTTAATTGAACCTTGGGATCTGTTCCTTATCAGCCTTAAAGAGGCCATTCAGTTGCACAGCTCATTTTAACTACCTTTAAGGATATCCCAGCAGTATTTGAAGCACCTTCTCTTTCTTTTTGCTTAGCAATGCACATGGAATCCAGATAGTTGCTTCATTTAGCTGAAAGGATTTCTTATTATCAGCAGCAATCTGGCTAAATCAAGTGGGGAAAATCATTTCTTCTCTGCAGAATTTTAACCAGAGGGCTTAATCCATATCAAATCAAACTATCCAGAAAGGTGAGGGTATAAAGTTTCCAAAAAAAGAAAATTAAGAAGAACGACATGTTGGATTCACAAGTTTATGAATAACAGTGTCCAACTCTGTGTTCATAGGATGTTTGAAGCATCAAACTTTTTCCAACACTATTTCACCTGCTAATTAGTTAATTAAATTTGACTGCAGATCCAAACTACAGTTGTCCCAGCTTCATACATTGTGACACTACACCAGCTTTTGTAGTACAGCATCTTGTGACACTACACCAGCTGTTTGTGCAATTACCTAATCTTGTATATATATTGAGGAAAAGACACAAATATTCTTAAAAGTGCAGGCAGATAACATATTGTGGAGTCTTTTATCTATATTTCTGAGTAACTGTGTTATTAATCCGTTTCTTCGCATCAGACAAAAACTTCAGAAATTGAAATAAAGTTTGGGGTTTTGGTGCGGACAGAAATGTTTTTCTTTCCTTCTTCCTCTTTTTCTTTCTGGTTGTAATTTCTCACTTGAATTTCTCACTTGTCCTTATCAGAGTGAGTACCAGCGAGGTGTTAGTGCGTGGAACTTCGATATCGAGGATTTAAAAGCCCAAGCATCCTTGGTAAATGTCAGATACTTCTCTTAAAGATTATTAGTCAAATACTTCGTATGAATATGATGATCTTCTTGTGTATTTTTCTTCTTAACTATTTTAGATGGTGAATATGAACTGATCATGCTACTCTGACAGGTCCAAGATGACGAGAACATGCAAGAAATCAGGGAAGATGAATGCATTAAACCAGTTGTTAATAATAAGGTAATTGGATTTTTTTAGAGTTAGTATATGTTTATTTTATTTTAAAGCTCTACACATTTCCCAGATTATATGTTGTTTCCCATCGTATGCATAATTGTTCCCCTGAAAATTTTGTATTCTAAAGGAAATTTAATTTATAAACTACTTGCTATAATTGGCAGGATGCATCAAATTCACAATTTAGTTTGGGGAAATCGATTTCTATAAATGACATAAATTGGAGGTAACTGTTCTGTGAGCTGTGATTATCATTTATATACTTTTAGTCCATTTTGGTTTCAACTTTTACTCTAAATTAGTAGTTATTGCCAAGTTGATAGCAGATTTTCACACTAAACCCATATAATATAATTATCTGAAGTTTTGATAATTTCTACCAAGCCGCTCTTGTTGGTGATCCAAATATTTCATTTTGGACTGATTCTATAACATATTCGTATCAAATGATACAAATCTAGAAAGCCAATATGCGTGAATGAAGTACATTTTGGTTTGGATTCAAACCCAATTATTTGAGATATCCCTAAGATCTATATGCCAGTTCAAAGAAAGGTGCAACCCAATTCATTGAATTCATTGTCTCAACTGCCTAACTTTTGACTATTACTTGTAGTAATGAATCTGATGATGTTATCATATGTGTTACCTACAAGGACATGAATGGCTAATTTAGTGAGCTTTATAGATGTCCAAACTTCTGTTTTTAGAAGTGAAAGATGTAGTGGACTTGAAAAAGAATAGTGGGAAAGAGGAGATCTCCATTTTCCTGTAGGGAAAAGTCTATTAGTAGATTCCATTTTGAGAGAGTTGAAAAGGCACTTACTGATACTGGTTTCCAGGAATTTGAGCATGTACAGAGAGTGACTTAAATCTCAGAAGCTTTCTGAAAACATCTTTCTCAAATGCAACAATTTTGCTGATTCCATGTTCTCGGAATTTGGCAATATTTCTATTTTTTTAATTTTGTATTTATGGAGTTGGGGAGGTGTGCTTGGTTTGCTCAGCCTTCTAGCTTCATTCAGCTTCTATTGGAGGATTTCTTTGCATGTGTATGGTTCTTTTGTTATTTTATATTTTTGAGCATTGTACAATAAGGGTGTTGATGCGGCACATTAAGGCCTATTCACGATTCTATTCTAATTATTTCATAATTAGAATTATGTTAATTATCGTTTAAAATTTTATTTTGTGTCCTTTTAGTTTAAGATTTTAAATATTTTGTTTATCTTTTAATTAGAATATTATTTTATTTTCTTTTAGTTACGGATTCTAGTTCCTTTTTAATAAGGATTTTAGGCATCTAAATGAGATCTTTTTAAGGTATTGATCAAACTTTTATGAACGAGAATAGAATTGTGTGATTTCTTTTCCTTTCCCTCTCTTCTTCTGTGATCTGTCTCTTCATCTTTTTCTCACCCTATGTTCTTCTTTTCTCTTTGGTCCTACACCATTGGTATCAGAACAAAACATCGATCCTCCATTTCCTTTCGATCTACTCCATCACGTTCATCCCATCATTTTCTATAATGCCTGCTCCTTCAACTTCTATCAAATCAATGAAGCTTTCTCAATATTGCCCCTTGCCACACGAGGTCTTCGCCACTAACCGAAGACGATTTATTTTGCCACACGAAATTTTGTTACTGCAACTGATCACCAAACTGCCATTACCACCCTCGATCAACCTAAGAAATCTGTTGTTGGCACCTTTGATCAACTCAAGGAACTACTACGAGGAAGATTTTGAGCAGTATTTTTTTTAAAGAAAACAAAGAGTGAAGAAAATTCAGAGCCAGACTTGTTGCACCATTGCAACTAGCACCATCAACCGCTGTCGAAGCCGATTCACCATTGTTGATCACTGCCTCTGATCAGAAATCAATTTCACCAACATCGCAGACCAGTGTTGCTAACCAACGTCATCATTGTCCACCTGTGCTGAATTTTGTCTCCATCCATCGCCACTGAAGATCTAAATAAAAGCCTCATTGACAAACCAGTCAACGCCACCAACGACCAGTCATCATCGTCAACCAGATCTACCAAGGTCAGTTCTTTGCTAACTCTTGAGCTCTCTGTCTCTTCCTCTCTTCCTTTTTTTCTTGTTGAACCTAGCTCTCTTTTTTCCTCCCTTGCCTGTGAACTGCTGCAACCAGTAAGGAAGAAGAAGACCCTTTTTTTACTCAAAACCTGAAAAATCTTGACCCAACCTATTTACAATCCTTACTCGTTTTTTTCCTTTTCGTCTGACCCAAGCCCATTCCTACTATAACCCAGATCCAGTCAAGTCCACATAGAAAAAGCAGTCGTGCCATTACAAAAAAAAAAAAGGGAGAGACGTCCAGCCATAGCTTAGCCAAAGCAGCCCAACCTGGCCCTTTACTAAAACACCACCCACCCTTTGACAAGCCCGAAAAAAATTATTTTATTTGACCTTTAGGCTCCGTTCGTTTCAACGTAAAATATTTTCTAGTAAATAAAATAATTTTTTTAAATAAAATATTTTACATTATAAGATAAAATTATTTTCTTTTAAATAAATTGGTAAGCTATTTTCCGTTATCTAAAAGGTGTCTTGAGTCTAACTTTACCCAGATTTTTAGATTTTTTGTGTCAATTTCTAAAATAAAGACATATAAGCCAACAATGGTGGTGATTACTATTTGGGATAGCTTTTTTTAAGGCTTTTTAATGTAGTTTTTTTGTCGCATTTGGTAAAAAAAATTACGTTTGTTCAAACAATAATACTTTTTAAATTTATCTCGTTACGAGAAACCAGAAAACTAAAAAAAAATGACCAAAATCTTTTTTCAAAAAAGTTAATATAAACGAAAAAAGACGTAAAAAGCCACTTTAAGACTTTTTAAGGCTTTTTTTTGTCCTCAGTGATTTTTTTACGGTAGTTCAAATAAATGATACATTTTAAATTTCTCTCGTTATGAGAAACCAAAAATGTAAAAAAAATGACCAGAAAATTAAAAAAAAAGTTCATATAAGGCAGAAAAAAGTCTTTAAAAAGTGGCTTTTTTTAAAAGCTTTTCGCCTTTAGTGGATTTTTTTCAACTCTAGGCAAAATAGCTATACTTTTAGTTTTGTTTTATCATGATGAATCGGCAAAAGTAAAAAATCTAGACAAAAAAAATAAAAATTTAGAAAAGACAAAAAAAAGTCACAAAAAAGCCACAAGAAAAGTTATCTCAAACAGTAACAAGCTCTAGGAGGCATCGGACCAGATTAAGATATTTTCGATAACTTTGTTGTGGAAAATATCTTGTTTCAATCCAACAATAAAAAATTTTATTTTGAAAATATTTTTCATTTGTCAACCAAAAACTAGAAAATAAAAATGGAAAAATATTTTTTTTATAAAACTATTATACATAAAAAATATTTTACTAAAAAAATATTTTTTATTGAAACGATCAAAGCCTTAGTTTGTGCACCTTTCACCGACATTTGATGGAGTGGAAGCGCACCAATAATTTTCTATCTTTTTTAGATGTGCTAATAAAGTTTGCAAAATTAACATTGATAGATGATGTATAATGAATGCAAAGGTTATTATGGTGGAACTTCAGCCTAAACCACACCCGCAACCATTATTTGTTTTGGCTTGACAACACTTCTCTTTCTTGTTTTCGTAAGCTGTTTGATGCTTGTCCAAATGGGAGATTGTTTTGATGGAATTTGGTGTGACGTTCTTTCCTTGACTAGCACACATGTGTTCCTTGGTCATTTGTGGATGAATGAGTTTCGTGTAACTTATAATGGGAAAGATAATACCATTACCTTCAAATGTAATGGAAAGACTCTGTGTTACAGCATGCATGCTCGAAAGAAGATAGGATGTCAAGTAATAGGTCTCCCACCTTCATGCATACTGATCTATATTATCTTATCAAACCCAAGATCTGTTACCTTCTAGTCCAACTCTCGAGTCAAATGATCATGTTCCTTCTTAAGTCATTGCACAGCAAGACATTCAAATGTTTCCATCAAATGAAGAATCTTTTAAAAGTGAGAATCCATCCACTTTATCAAATCTTATCACTTTTCCATCAACCACTTATTTCGTCAAGAACAAATTGATTTTGTTAATATTGAACATTTTCTTTAAGTTATAAAATCATATTTTGTGGATCTTGTCAACATCTCACGATCAAGATTAACTAGTACAAGAAGAAATTGAAGTTGTTGACATATGTGCATTGTTTGATTATTTGGCTATTTGGCATGGTCGAGTTCAATATGTCTAGTTAAACTTGAAGACGAGTTTTTTTTCTTAGTGGAGGAGAATGATGCGGCTCATTAAGACCCATTTATAATTTTATTTTAATTATTTAATAATTAAAATTATGTTAATTATCTATTAATTAAAATTTAATTTTTTTTCTTTTTAGTTTAGGATTGTAAAAGAGTTTTATGAACGAAAATTTGAATTAGAATTGTGTGATTTCATTCCCCATCCCTCTCTTCTTCTCATCCTCAATTCTTCTTCTTCTCATCCTCAGTTCTTCTTCTTCTCTCTTTGGTTCTACACCATGCATTTAGCGTGTGAATATCTTCGTCAATAATTTGATATTAGTATACGGTTATTGAGAACAAATCTGTAAATGTATGGATAAATCTTCTTTGTACTCGGTGTCAATGTATGTTAAGCACTTGTTTTTTTTTTGTTTCCTTCTCTTTTTTACACCGTACCATTTCTGCAGTTTTATACATGATACGAATTTCTTTGATCCTGTTGAATAGCTTGATGTACATTGTTGGGCCTATTTTTAAATAATTTAAGTTTTGGAGACAATTAGTGACTTAACATGGTATCAATGTTCTAGTTCCAAGAGGTCCTAGGTTCAAGTCTCGTGATATGCATTTGTTTTTCTGTTATTTTTGTTATTGTGCACAATGTTCTATATGTGCTGATACACCTGTTCAGTTCAGTTCAGTTTGTTCGCCTCCCACGTGCGAGATGAGATCGCACGTGAAGGGGAGTGTTGGGTAATTTGATATACATTGTTGGGTCCATTTCTTAACAGTTTAAGCTTGTTTGGGACAATTGGTGACGTAACAGGGCCCATCGTTTTCTCCCTATTTTTCAAAATTCTATACAGTAGTTTTTTAGCCGTGAATTATTTGAGACTTGGTTTTTATTTTGTTGAATTATGCTTGTTTAACCCATTTGTTTGGGGGCCGTGCATGTGCTTAGTTTCTGTTTGTTTATTTGTTGTCTTTGGCTTTTCTCGTTTGCAGGCTAGATTAACTTTTCTCTTTGTAACATAATATTGTTTCAGGGAGCAAACAAGTGGTGATGAATTTCCTGTACCTGAGTGCTCGAGCAATATGGGAAAAATTCCAGAAAGTGATCTACTTGAATCTGACTATCTAGGGAAAATTTGTCCGGAGAAAAATGGATCAAGATTTGAGCTACTACCATCAACCTCAGAGAAGGATGGGGTACAAGCCAAGAGTAAAACTCCAGCTGGGAGAAGTTGCCAGACTCAAAGTGGGCCACTCATGCCTCCTATTGTACTAGGTCATTCGATGTCAGAACGGGGGCGCATCTTTGAAAGGTTGGTCTGAGTTCATTGCATGTTTTGTCTGTCTATATGTTGCAACTGTTTGAAATTTATGTTGAAATAGAAGAAAAGCAACCCAATCATATATAAAGTGGGATGAACTACTATACCGACCTGTTTATATTTCATTATATTTTTATTTTCAGATAAGGTGTTATTGTATCATAACTTTTGGGTGCTGTTTCTGTAGATTTTATTGCGAAAGATCAATTAAGTGATGACCATAGGGCAAGCAGTCAATGATGGTGATGGTATATCAATTGGGAGTGTTTTTGATTGATGTAGCTTGACTGGGATGAGGAAGGGATAATACAACAGAGATTTTTTCTCTTTCTTTTTTTTGGGGGGGGGGAGGGATTGGGAGGGGTTCCAAAATTCCAAGTCTCCGACTAATATTCGTCTGTCGAGCTTTTTAACTTCAAATGCAGAATTTGCTTCTTTTTATTAATTTGGTGTGCTAGTCAACCTAGTGGAGTGAATGCTAAAAGAAATTGGTGACTTGTTAACTAGTCTTGGGCAACAGCTTCGGATGCAGAATTTACAATACATATATATAAAATCTCAATTTAAGTGTGCTAGTTAACCTCTTGTAAAGATGAATATGGTAAAAATTTACCTTTTGGATGTTAAATTTCACAAATGTTTTGTCGAAGTATGGGAAAAGATAAAAGATCAATCTTGTCTTACTTTGTTGGGAGAACAATATTGTGCGTTGTTGTGTTTGTCTTTCTTTTCTCCCTTGCACAAATTCCTCCATGGAATACATACTTTTGTGTCAACTTGAGCATTATGTCAGACATGTTCAATTTCACTACCTGAAGCCTCATTTTATCAATGGTTATTGTTAATCCAGCCTGAGATTAAATAATCCAATAGGGTTACTTTTTTATTTGTTGTCAGGGGTGAGAATGAAAACCAATCATTGACCGAAAGGCCCAAACATGAGATGCAAAGAGCACCCAGCTTTAGTGGTCCATTGATGCTTCCTAACCGAGCTTCAGCAAACAGTTTATCAGCTCCCATAAAATCTTCAGGTGGTGATGAATTTGCCCGATTTAAATGAAGACACATCCCCAGCACTTTAACTGTTATAATACTACACTTCTAGTAGCTACTATTTACAGAAAGCATTTGTTTTATGCAAGGCGAAGTGATTGTCCTTAGCAGAGGAACCATAAATTCTTTTTTCATTTTTCCCCAATAGGGTATAGAGATTCTTTGGAGGACAAGTCAAAGGGCAATCTGGTTCAAATAAAAGGGCGGTTTTCAGTAACTTCAGAAAACGTTGATCTTGTAGAGGTGCAGCTGTAATCTTTTGATACTTTCTGCGTTCTGGTTTATTAACTGACTTTTTCTAACTTAACCTTCTGTTCTAGGATATTCCCTTGTGTATAGTCCCTCGACAATCCTTACATGTGAGTGGCCGATGCTGAGGTGATTTTATAAAATAAATTATTTTGGATGTCTAGTTCTTGATGCTCATGTGATTTCTAGGGTTCACCGCGAAGGAAGTCTGCCAGTGTTGGAGACTGGGTACTCGATTCCAAACAAATGGTTTGTGTACTGACCTCTTTCATTTCTGAATGATTTAGTTCAACTGAAACTTATAATGTCCATTGGTGTAATACCATCTTCTTCTTCTTAATTTGTACAAGCTCTTGGCAAAATCGCTGAAAAAGTTACTGGAACAAAAATATATCGAAAAAGTTACAGGCACATCCCATGTGTCTCTATGAGACTTGGCAACCTGTTGGCTATTCTAAGGGGTCGAAATGAATTTTTTTACTGTATAATATTAGAATGAAGTGACGTTATTTTTATCTTATGCCAAGTTTTTATGTATACTTGCTGATTAATAATATATTGAACATTATTGTCTTATGGTGTCCAAGTAATAAGTAAAAGAGTTAATTTTTTCCCAGCCCCTAGGCCAGTCACTTAAGGAAATGTGCAACAGTAATGTCCCCACATCACTTCTCATGCCCCACCTTCAGAGCCTTTTCCTGCAAATATCAATTCAACAGGTAAGGGATATTACTTTGAAATTGTAATATAGTTTGAATTTGATTCTCAGGTTGCCTCAAAACACTTAAATTTAAAAGCAATGACCTATTTAAATGCAATGACCTAATTTTAATTGCTGTTGTAATACCAGGACCTCATTGTGAATTTGCTGAGTAGCTTACATCCAGCTGAGGTAGCAGATGGTGAGTTGAAGCCTCAACATTACAGGATTTAATATCTACATATTAAGTGAGAGTTTCTCAATAAGTTAAATTGTATCGTCTTGTTTACATTTCAGCTTCTCAAAATGGAAAGTTGCCCTCCTTACCTCGCAGTTCAGAGAATAATGGGTTTGAAGTACATTTTCCACCTTTTATTTTGGCTTATGTTCAATTCAGTGCTCAAACCTGTATCTTCTTCAGAGTGATCTTTTTTTTTTTTTTCCCCATACGTGTCCATGTTTCTTTATGTATGTTATTGTTAATAGTTAGTTCAGTCTTTTGTCAAACTGAGGGTTCCCATGGCAGTTTTTCCTTGAGGTTTTAGGTTATAGGAACATGGAATAAAATCATCTGTATACTTACCTCTCAGAAGTAGTGGTAAATCCTTCTGATGCTCGTGTTCTCTAACTATATATATGCAGTTTCCTCTTATTATTGATGCTTGTTTGATGATGCCATGAGTTATTTGTGTTGCCTGTGTGGTTTATGTTTTTTCACTCTCCACATTAAATTTTTTTTTTTTCATTTTTCACTCTTAACTGAGCAATGAGAAGATTGACATAGAAATGTTCACTTTTTTGGTTGCCTTAGCATCTTTCATATTTTCATCACCAGAATTGATTGTAGAGGTAGTAAGTGGAAGTAGGAATGTAATGTCCACTATAATGAGGAGGCCAACAGACAGGATTTTAGTCTATTGGTGTTAACCTGAGTGGATATAAGTTCTCCCGTGGTTCAGATAGCATTTTTGCTGTTTTATTGTGAGGCTCCCCCAATGTCACTGGTGACATAAGTAGACTAGGAGAGATGCCTTGACAATGGAATTTGTCTCAAGTCATTACCAAATTGAAAACTTTATCAGGGCTTAGGCTTTCGAGGAAGGCGTGCTACAGTAGGTATAGTTTGTGGATAAGGAGTTTCGCCAACTAGAGAGGGATAAAAACCTCCATCTCAGCCCTCTCTTTCTCCTAGCTGGAATAGAATTCTCAGATAATTTCTAGTCTAGATCTGGTGTAATTAAACTATTCCATGACAAGGCGTCATTGATCTAATCAATTATCTAATTTCCTTGCAATGTCCCTCTGATCTAATCAGTTTTTGCTATTATTTCACAGGTTGAATCAGCAGTTTCTGAAAGGGAGCGTTTACTAATTACTAAGATTTCTGTGCTTCAAGCTAGGTTTGTCTACAAAAACTAAAAAATAAGAGTGAAAGAATGATGATGTGTATTTTTATAACTTTATTTGATGCTCTCTCTCTCTCTCTCTCATTGCAGGATGATTAACTTGACTGACGAGTTGACTGCTGAAAAACTGAAGTACATACAAGTGAGTCAATTTATCACTTTTAATGGGTTCTGACCTCTATATAATTAATAATATGGTTCATTATGTCTTATTTTTTGTAACCATGATTTTCCTGCTTCTAGCTGCAACAACGGCTAAATGCCGTGTCTGGCCAGGACGATGATGGGAATAGAAGAGAAGAGGAAGGTTGAATGTCAAAAAACAGGAAAAAAAAAGGATATTAAGAAAAGAAAAGAAGTTTTAAGTGAGACAACCATGTATATTCAGGTACAGTTATGTAGAAGTCGACATTGTGAAACTTATTGTGTGGTGTTGTTTTCAGTTTTCTTTTTTTTTTGTGTGTTTTGGGGACAAAATCAATAAAGAATTGAAGGGACAAAATCAATAAAGAATTGAAGAGGTCTCATCATTTTCATCTCACTTTCATTTTTGTACTACAATAGTTTTTCAAAATTCGTCCTGAAATCTTTCTGTGAACTTTTTTCGGGAACACTGCACCAAACAAGTTCGTTCAGGAAAAGGAAACAGAAAACAAAGTGAAAACAATTCCAAAGAAGCTTATAATTTCTTCATTGGGTGCCCCTTTTCCCTGCCCCCCCTCTTTTAGGTTTTCATTTTCTGGATGTTGATAACGCAGAAGGAAGTGGAGCAGCATTCATGTTTCTGGAATTGTGCCTTTCTTCAACTGTGTGAATAAGCTTTCGATCAAAGATTTATTGTCCTCAAATGACAAATAAACAAAATAATCGACAGAGCAAGGGACCATTCTTCCCATTTATTCTCAGTACCAATCAATCAGAAAGGAACTCTCCTCCCTGCATGTGCAGAGTCATATACACCCCCAGTTTTTCTGTTCATTGCTTCAAAAGCAGTCCCCTTGAAGAAAGATAGAACCTATGGGGAGAGTGTAATTTATATTTACAGAACCCATATGTATCATGTTTAAGTTTATTTTGTAACATAATAATGTTTGTGGGCGTGGCTAGATTAAATGTGCTCCTGTTTTGTAGCATAAACTCCAGTGCGGCCCGATTTGAAATCGAGCTGTTTTATTTTTAAATTTTTTTTTCACTTTTTAAGATGCCAAATTATTATTAAATTTTCATAAATTAGTTTTAATATATATATTTTTAGTTAATAACAATATTAATTATTTTGTCTTTCTTGTGGCATAGTCGATTTATCATAAGATTTTATTAGTTCTAATTTGACATAATTTATTTTATTTATGAGCTTAGTAAATAATACATTTTGAGTTTTATTAATAAAACAGACTAAGAAAATATGGGAAAAAAAGGGGTATATGTACGCCGCCATGACCTATATTGCTAGCATGTTTGGTGTTATTTGGGCAGGCCTTTCAGATATTTTTATAATCCGATTGTTTTGTTTTGTAGTATTGGTTAAAAGGTTAGTTATTTAAAAACTTAAATTAATAAAGTATCGATAATTATGTAATTATATTAATTTAAAAACTTGATTTAAATAGTGGTTTTATGACCTTTTCTCATGCCCTTAGGTCATATGAAATTGAGCTAAATGATAATTTTATTATTAAAATTTATAAGCTTATAATATCAATTACATCAAACACTCATATTAGTAACTCATTAATAATTTACATCGCAAGTATTATAAGATAAGAATTGAACGAAGGAAACATGTTCGAAACGGAAAATTATTAATTGTTTTCAAATAATATATTTTTGTATGTATTAAAAAATATAAAACATAATAAATTTTATTTAATATATAAATAGTCATAAAAATTAAACACTGGCTAAACTTAGGTCCTGTTTGGGTTCTTTTGTGGAACATTTGCTTATTCTTGTTTGTTTTTAATTTTTTAATTTTTTTAATTACAATATTGTACATTTTAAAAGAATTGAATAATAGATTTTTTTGATTAAAAGATAAAAATACTTATTAAAAAAGATTATTAACGACAAATAAGTAAAGAAATTTAACTTAGTAGCTTGTTTTGATTTTTTTATTTTTCTGAATTATTTTTGTATGTTTATTAATTTTATTTATTTTTTTAGTTCATATCAATAAAAAAAAGTTATTATTCTAAAATTAATGAATAATTTCTTGTCCAATTTGGAGACCGAATTCTTGAGGAAACTTGGGTATTTGGCAAAACAACTGTTTTTTACATTTTATTATTAATTTTAATTATAAAATATAATTTTTTAAATATTTACAATTATTATAAATTATAATTATTTTTATTTTACTTATAAATTATAATTTTTATTAATACTTATGATTTTTTATTACAAATTACGAATTATAAAATTTAATTTACACTGAGAAGGCGCCGTTCACCCGTTCCCGAAAGGTGCCAGAATCGAGAATCCAGCGAAGGGTTCACACTTCACACAATCCGGCGACTACCTCGGCGACGCTTAGATGCTATTTCTACCCTCAGCTCCGGCAATCAAATGATCTCCCTCGGTCTCACTCCACCCTCCGCCGCTTCACTCTGCTTCAAGTCATCTCTTATTTCCAATCTCAGACCTCAGCGTAGAGATCATCGCAAGAGAAAGCCCATCCAGGTAGAATGCCCATCGAGTCGTCTCTCTCTGTGTGTGTATCTATATAGATCTCTACATATATATATGTGTATATATACACGTAAATTATGTATATATGTATATATCTGTGTATAAATTATGGTATGCATAAGTCTCAACCCTAAGTTCTGTTGTTTGATCTATAGCGTAGGTTCAGACATGGTACATGTAGGGCGGAGTTCTCTCAAGACGCGCCATTCGCCGTCGCCATCGGCGCTTGCATTCTTAATTCGCTTGTCTTCCCGATCACATCGGGACCTGACGATGATCAAGGCGACTCCGCGATCGACTCCACTGATGCCAGGTTTGCAGTTATGGGGATCATAAGTTTCATCCCTTACTTCAATTGGCTGGTAAGACTGTTGAGACTAACTATATATATATGTCAATGTTTGTTTCTTATTGATTTTGTTCTAGTTGATTTGATTATATTCTATTCTGATCGACAGAGTTGGGTGTTTGCGTGGTTGGATACTGGGAGTCGGCGCTGTGTTGTGTATTCACTTGTATACTTGGCTCCCTACTTAAGGTTTAAATCTTCCAATAGATTTCGATTTCCATAGTCAAATGACTTCAGTCTTATCTTACTTGATTGCAGTTTATTAGGCTTGAAATCATTTTGGCTATATGGTGATTGGGCTTAATTTATCATTACAGACAACTAGTTAATTTATCAGTAAATTAACTTAAAGAGGGTGAAGTTGATAAGAGAAACTTGCATCAACTTTAATTTGAAGTCTGTTGGGATAACTCTTTGGGTTCTGCAATGCATCAGTAATCGTCGTCTGTTTTCTGAAAGGAATTGAAGGATGTTTGGTTTGGGGGAAATCTAGACCAAAAATGGAAGTTTAAGTAATGTCAAGAGAAAAATAGCTCTGATAAAAAAAAAGAGAGAGAAAAATTGCTTTCTGGTGGCTGGCAAATGGCTAAATGCAATTATTAACATACCAACATTGGAATGTGATAGTTCAACGCTTATTAGGCCACAGGATAGTTGCTAGGAGGGAATAGCATGTCAATAATTTATCTGAAAGGCAGTTAATATACCTTTAGGGCTTGTTTGTAATTTGGATGGGCTTGAATATGATAGAGGAGATTAGTAATATTGGGATCCCATGTGTTCTTTTTATGCAATGGATTATGGATAGGGTTATATATATAGTAAGAAATTTGGTTTATGTTTCGTTAGAGAGATAAAGAATAATATAAGAGTTTTAGAGTTATTTTAAACTGTTAGATAAAAAAAAAAAGATAATCCGAAGTTTGGTACTAATAATACCAGAGGGCCCGGTCTTATTAATACCACGAATAATTAACAATCCTTCATTCGTCGAACTATTAGTTTGAATTCCACGATACAAACGCGGGATTAACAATATTAAAGGGACATGAAAAATAGTGGGCCACCCTTGTCTCCCCCTTAATTTTCACCATAGAATTGTTGTAAAAGGCTTTAATGCAAGTTGTCAAGCTGTTTCATCTCTTCTGGGGCTTGCTGTTTATGCTGAGATACTTCATACATGCAACAATTCATCTTTTAATCTTTCTGTTCTTGCAATGTCAACTATAGAAACTGAAATAATTAGAGAGATCCGGCTAGACATCTAGTCAATTTTATTTGGTTTGTTTTGCTGTGAAATTTTGGGCTTATTCGATTACTTAAGTTCACTTGGGCTCTTTCAAACTTTGAGTTGGTAAGGAAAAGGAAGGGGAAGAAAAATTGAGGATTCGCTCATGTTATCTTTGATTATGTTATAAAAATTTTGCTAAGTAATAAGATGAAATTGAGGAAGGGAATGAACTTAGAACTCAAATTATTTGGCATACTTTGCTTTTTCTACATTGTTATCAATGATAACGAGGAAAGGGACAATCATTTCTTTCATATTTTCTTTTCCTCATCAAATACGTGGACAAACGAAGCATCAGTCTTCTAGGTTCAGAATTCTTCATTCCCTGACAGGACAACCAAGCCAGCTGTTAACGCGTAGCATCTGAACTTCTTGCTTCAAGCATGTCCAGGTTCTTTATGTTATTATAATAGTGATTGACTTCCCTCTTTTTGGAAGTGAAAAAAGCATATAGAAAGTATTTTCTTATCACTGATACTACTTTCAAAGTGATGGGCAATGGATATTAATGATAAGCTTGCATGTTGCTGAGATGTTTATTTTAGTTTCCTGTCTCATAGGGGTTCCCTCATCCCTGAAATAATAGCCCACACCGTCCTTGAATCAATTAGCCTAGTGTGGTCTTTGCACCATCACCATTTAAATTTATGTCTATCAAATAATTCTGGTTTCTATGGATCAGTGTACAACTTTTTTTCTTTTTTTGGGGGGTGGG
>JAOTRH010000013.1:9291123-9309665 GCA_034768845.1 Heliamphora exappendiculata | reverse complement strand
GCAGAGAGAATTACAATAATTAGAACTGTTCATCACTCAACTTTGAAGAAATGGCTGTAGTTCTGGACTTTGCGGTGGTTCTTGGAATAATTATTAACTTGCAGTCTGTACCTGTTAACATGGCTTGAGAGATCATATTCCATAATTTGCTCTCCTTAAAGAATGACGATAACCATATAAGTAGGTTGGACATGGTTCCTGGAATGAAGATGGCAACATCTTTTTCCCTACTTTTATGAACATAATAAAATAGTTTGCTTTAGGCCTTGATTGGTAACTTGGTTTTTTTGACTTTTTAGCTAAAAACGCAAAAAAAAATCCAGCCTTGCCTGTTTGGCAAAAAAATAAAAAAGTTAAAAGCCAAAAAGTCAAATCAAAACACAAACTCCCAGAATATTCAAATCAAACTCTCACTATTTTTAAAATATAATAATACCATTTATTCATAACTTATTTACTATCACTACTAACTACATATAATTGTTAATATCAAATATATAAAAAGGTAAAATTGTCAACTTTAAACAAAAAGTTAACTTTTTACCCAAACAACCAACTTAAAAAAAACTAGCTTAAAAGCTAAGTTACCAATCAATTTACTATGAACTCAATTTATCTTTTGGCTAAAAACACAAAAAATCAAAAAAGCTAGCTTTTAAGCTAGTTACCAATCGGAGCCTTAATGTTGGATAATCTGATTTGTCTGAATTCTGCTATTATTCTTATATTTAAGAACTTGGACCTTATGATAGGCCCGCGTCTCTGACTATAAGAAATGCTCATAGCGTGTTTGATGGTAATTTGAACGGATATGCTAGTTTATCAGGGTGCAGAATCCATGTGCATCTCTCTGTTGATTATGATCCAATGTCTCTTGTGTTCATAGGTCAAATTTGTCTCTATCGCCGGAGGAGAGCTGGCTGCCTATTGCTAGCATTGTCTTCTGCGTTATTCACATTCAGGTGGATAGTTCCCACTTCCCCTTTTTTGGTTGGTTCATGAAGCAGCAAACATATAGCTCATAATTACTCTTAAACGTATATATATATATATATATATATATATATATATATAAATATATATGTGTGCGTGTGTGTGTGTGCGCGCGTGTGCATACATATATGTATATGTATATCTTATAATTACCCTATTGGTTTTTTAGTCTTGATTTGCAGTCGTTCTTTTTGTTGGCAGCTAGTAGTGAGTATTAAAAATGGAGATTTTCAAGGCTTTCAGTTATTTAGTGAGGCTGCAAAGAATCTTTCATCGGTCTCTAGAAAGAAAAAAACTCATTTGAAAGGCCATGAAAGGTTCTCCGAAGAGGTACTAAGTACTATCTACTTGACCCACAGATGGTACATATTACGTCGTGCATAAGTTTTATATCCATTCCCAGTTGATTACACATTGTATGTTGTGCATGAGTTTCATGTCCGTTTCTGATCTGTGTTTTGAATTTTTGATACCAAGGGAAGAGCGAAAGACTTCACAAACCTGCCTTCTGCTCAAGAACGGTCCAGAAATGAAATTAGGGGGTGGGGAGTTCCTCAAAAGCCTTTACAGGATCCTGAACACTTGAATGAAGATGGAGATGCTAATGATGGAAAGAAACAGTAGAAGGTATTGAGTTGCAAGTTGAAGATCCGCAGTAATACTTGGGTTGTTATAGCTGGGACCGAAATCTGGATATCTTTGATATGCATCACATTTATTAGATCACTAGAAATCAGGTTTATTTCAAAATCAAAGTCATGAAGGCAGAAATACATAGGCACGTTACTGACCGAATGTTTAGGTTTGCTGAAATGTGATGTAAGATACGGTTATTGTTATTATTTTTAATTTCCTTTCTTGTTTCCGAAGAATGAATTTGAATATTCTGCTAATAAAGTAATGTATTAAATCTTAGGGAAGCCTTTTTAGAACAGAGCTACACATGTTGAGAGATGGTCGCCCCAAAATTATCACCAAGGCTGGATCATGGATGATGTTAACCTGTTCTTTGTTGCAGAGGAAGAACCGAATTTCGTCACGGAGCTAGAGACCTGCATCAAAGCTCCTCTTCACTTATCTCACCCTCTTGACAAAGATTTGAACCCTTTTTTATTTTTATTTTTTCCCCACCCCCGAAAGGAAGGATGTGCGTCATGTGACAAGGTTTGCGGGGGTACAAAATGTCCAAAATGAACCCCGTTTGGTACAAACGTTTATGTTTTTATTTTTTATTTTTGTTTTTAAATTTTTTTGTAAACTGTAAACAAAAATATGTTTAGTAATTATTATTATTTTCAAAAAATTATAAACAGTTTTTAAAATTTATGAAATTTTTAAAAACAGAAAAAATATATTTTTATTTATTTTGTAAATATATTTTGATTGTATTTTGTTTTCACTACCTCCGGCTAGTACATTCGGTTACCGCTTTCGACCACCGTCTTTGACTACTACATTCGCTCACCTTCTTCGGTCACTACTTTCAACCATTGTCTCGGTTTTTACTCACCACATTTGACTACATTTGACTACAATCACTGCTTCTGGCTATCTTTTTTGGCTAACATCTCTAATCACCATCTTCAACTACTACTTTCGACAACAATCGCTACATTTTACTATCATTTCCGACTAACACTCTTGATCACCACCATCTGGCTACTACCGCCGACCATCCGCTCTGATCACGGTATCCGACAACTATTTTTGACCACCATCTCTACCTCTTACTATCATCACCGGATAACACTTCCGACCTCCACCTCTGACTATTGTATTCTTCTGCAATTTTCAACTAACATTTTTTAAATATTTATGTGTCAAATATGTTTTTATTTTTTGTTTTTTATAAAAATAAACAAAAACATGTTTTTTATTTTTTTGTAAATAAAAAATAAAAAATTGTAAAGGTTACCAAACATCTCCTGAATAAGGTCGAACGGTATAATTTATCTAATTCTATATTAAAACGGTTTGGTTCTTATTCTTAATTTTGTAGAATCGTTATTTATGATTTGGTTTTCGAATTATTAAAGAAAAATTATTTAAACTGAATTGTAACATTTTTTTGTAAGAATATATATATTTTATATTTTTTTATATCTTTTTAAAAATTATTTTAATAATTTTATTCAAAACAAATATACTAAAAAAAATAAAAAAACTTTAGTCCAATTACAATAACCAAATTCTAATACAAAGAAATTAAATATTTAAGAATTAACTTGTTATTAGAAAAAGAATTTTCAAAAAAGAAATTGTTCATTTTTTTTTATCGATTACTGTTGCATTTGAAGTGGGCCTATTTTTTATATTTAATTTTTAATTTCAAGCTTCTAAATAATAGTTTAGGTTAAATTTATTTAGATTATGTATTTAAAAAAATTAATTTTAAATTTTAGAAACTGAGAATCGAAAGTGAATCGAAATTGAACTATTTTTACGAATTGATTCTAATTTGGATCTCACAATTTATTTTCTTAAACCATTATTAACATGCCAGTTCTTGAATTTGCTTAGAATTGAATGAATCCACATGTACCTCTACAGCCGCATTTGTTGAACTTTTTTGAGCATCTTTAGGGCAAATGCTTTGTCTTAAGAATGCTCAATAAATATATTGAGAAGTTTTTTTTGTCATTAAATATAATAAGATTTGTTTTTGTAATTTATTAATTAATATCTAAAAATTACATAAAATTATAATGTAATGAAAAAAATTTATTTTATTTATTTCTCATTGTGATTTGTCTTATTATTTATTTACTAATTTAAAAATATAAAATTTTTTATTTCTTATTTGTACAAATGAAAAAATTATCATTTTTATTGTAAAAATAAAAAAATTATTTTGTTTTTTAAATTTTTTTTCATTTAATATAGATCTTATTTCTACAAAAAAAAATTCTAAAAAATATTATTAAGAGAATCTCAACTAAAGATTCATAAAAATAAGTTTTAACGAGTAAGGCCTATAAATAAAATTTTAACGCGCAAGTTCTAATCTATTTAAAAAACATAATTTTATTCTAAAAATATCTAATAAATAGATAAATTTATTTATTTGCATATCAACACAGATAAATTTATCTGTTTCGTCAAATAAAAATAAGTGTTAGACAGATAAATTTATTTGTTTCTTTAAATAAGTACAAGTTCTAAACATATAAATTTATTTATTTCATAAAACAAGTACAATTTGTTAAACAGATAAATTTATCTATTCATTTTTACCACTAATAAATATTAGACGAATAAATTTATCTATTTAATCAAATAAGCACAAGTACTAGATAAATAAATTTATTCATTTCTTTAAACAAATATAAGTTTTATACAGATAAATTTATCTGTTTAGTGAAACAAATAAAATTTGTTAAATAAATAAATTTATTTATTTTTTTGAAAAAATAAATAAATACTAAATAAATAAATTTATATATTGAGTCAAACTTAAAGCACAAATCCTCTTCTGACCTAAAAGTGGCATATTCAGCAACTACATTTAAGTGGATTGTCCATCATCAATGGGTTTAATATGAATTCTAGAGGAGGGAGAAGATAACAGTGGATTGCCCATCCATAGTGGATTGTTCTCTCTTTCTCCAACTGCGCTCTCGAGAGCCAGTTCACCATGGATGTCCGTACGGAGATCTACAGCCCCTCTATTCCGTTAACGTCAAGCACTTTCTCTCCATCGGCCCCACTTAGCTTCTCTCCATCTTTTTTCATCTTCTGCCTCGCGTACTTTGGTTTCCTAGGGGCTTTAGATCTACATTTGTTATACGAATAAGCAATTGGTGCATCAGATCTACCTCCTCATGGCTAGTTTGCTGTCTTTTATTTCTCTCTAATGGAATAATTTATATTTGGAGCAATAGATCTACCGTGTTAAAGTCGAAATAATTCGTCGTCGTCGTCCATGAACAACGACGAAGGTGAAGATGTTCATGGTAATCGATTATTCGTATGAGCGATTTTGTCAAAATAAAAAAAATAAAAAAATTGCACGCAGCAGAGGGCTTAATGTTAAAGTACTTCTATAAAGATGAATTTTACGCCTTAATTTTTTTAATTTAATAAAAATTAATACATAATTTACAAATTAATTTTTTTATATTATTAAATAAAAATATATATGTTAAAAGTTATATAATTTTAAATTTTAAAAATACGAACCAATTCTATAAAGGGGACCCAGCCAATGGGAATTCTAGAAACTAATTCTAGAAAGGGAATTCTTGCTTCTCGTTTGTCGTTTGCCATTTGCCATTTGCCATTTGCCGATTGGTGTCTCTCTCCGTCTTCCCCCATTCCCTCCCTCCTCCTGGCTTGAATGTGGAAGCCCTAATCACGGCTATGGGAGACACTACGAACACGAATACGAAGCTATTCCAAGAGCTCTTCCTGTACGCAGCGAGCGCCGGATTAAGCTGTTTGGTGTTGTTCGCGGGGCTGCGACACCTCGACACCAATCGCGAAGCGGCCAAAAAGGCACTCGAACAAAAAAGGGAACTCTCCAAGCGATTGGGCCGTCCTCTCATACACACCAATACCTACGAGGCATTTTCCAATTTCTCACCTTTTGTTTCTCTCTCGTTTTCCTTCAGTTTCTCTCGTTTTCGCAGACCTATAGCTTTTGTTTTTGTTTTTACTCCTTTCTGATAACAGGATGTGATTGCATGCGATGTTGTGAATCCTGACCATATTGATGTGGAGTTCGATTCCATTGGGGGACTAGGCAGCATTAAGCAGGCGTTATTCGAATTGGTGATTCTGCCGTTACGCAGACCTCAGTTGTTTGCCAGAGGAAAGCTTCTTGGTCCCCAAAAAGGTGTATTGTTGTACGGTCCGCCGGGGACCGGTAAGACAATGCTTGCCAAGGCCATTGCAAAGGAGTCTGGAGCCGTGTTCATCAATGCCAGGATTTCGAATTTGATGAGCAAATGGTTCGGCGATGCCCAGAAACTAGGTTTGCCACCAAGTTCTTTCACGCTGGGTCATTAATGCATCTATAGGAGCATCGTAGTGTATAAACTTACCCCTATGGCTATGGTGCATCTGGATCATTATTATGTTGAAAATGCTCAAATGTGGCAGATCAAGTGAGAACCTTTCGATGAATTGAAAGAATTAGCAAATGTTTGTTGTCATTGATTTACTTTTGGTAGATGATAATGTTTGAAATAGCAAAATGGTGGATTGGCTTAAGGAAATTGGTTTGAAGATACCAACTTGATAGTTGGGGCTGGGATGAGATATTTTCTGTCCCGTCAAAATCTTTCTGACTAGCGTGAAAACATTTACATCTAATAAATTAATCGACAAAATGCTTTGATGTTGTGATTTAGTAAAAATTCAAAATGAGAAATGTTTGAATTTTTTTGTCAGCTAAGCCTCAAATAAAGTAGTCTTGCTTATATTCATTATCACTTGGGGTTCAATGGTTCTGCTGTATATGGTGACTACATTTTCACATCGGTGAGGAGTTTTTTGGTAATGCTCGGCATTGGTAATGGCAGCTACCCCCTCCCTGAAATCCCTGAAATTGCTTGTTGGAAGAAGAGAATTAGAGTGGGTTTCAAATTTTCAATGAAATCTTTGATTGCTTCATGCTCTAAACTCTTAAGAGCCCTAAGTGTTGCTTTTGAAATTTAATCACGTCGTATTTCAGTGTTGGAAGTAGTAAGATTTTTATTGTAGGCACATGTTGAGTTAATATTTTCCCTTCAGATTTATGACTGTAAAATTCAAATGGTATGATACTTGTGGTTGATTATATGTTATCTTATTTGTTATGATTATAGATCCAAAAGTTTCTTCTAATACATTTTTGTTGTGGGAGGGGAGAGGGGTCGCAGCTTAAGAATAGGCATGATTCATTTCCAAGTTTATAGTCCATTTATTGACTAAGATTGCTGGCACCATCAGGGAATTCACTACTTGGGCATTGGGTTTCTGTGGTGGTTTCCTAGTATCAGCCTAGATTTTATCTCTGGCAGCCAGATAGGCATTTTTGAGAGCATTAGAATGAGCAAATAACAAACTTAGCATGAGGTTAAGTTGATTGCATTTCTGAAGTTTAAGCGCACTTATGTGGTGACAGTAATAACAATAATATCTTAGAATTGTAGTTGAAGATTAGCTGATAGTCTAAGCCTTTTTAAGGGAGAAAAGTTCCAGGGCTTGCATTTTGTGAGCTCCAAATTGTGATCAGATGTGTATGAAATGAATTGGATCCCATTTCATGCATGTTCAGATATCAGATATGTTTAAACTCTTTTTCTTTCTTTTGAGTTAGATTATCCACGTTCTAGACCATCTGATGTATTGAATCATTACAGTGGCAGCTGTGTTCAGTTTGGCATATAAGCTCCAGCCTGCAATCATCTTTATTGATGAGGTTGACAGTTTCCTGGGACAGCGCAGTGCAACAGATAATGAAGTGTTGGCTAACATGAAAACTGAATTCATGGCTTTGTGGGATGGATTTACCACAGATCGTAAGTATTCTTCTCAGGATGAATTATTAATGTTTAATTTTGTTAGACCTAAAGATCATAATTAAAACTGTAATGATTTGCATGTACATTTGGTTTATGCCCATATGGGTTTCTATCTCATTATATTATTGGAGATCATGATGTTACCGTTACTGTAGTCATAAGCATATCATGTTTGTGAACTATGTTCATATTTATTGAAAGCGTAATGCAAATATGCTATTTTCTAGAGCTCCAACACACTGACCAGGTATAGATTGTCGATCCTTGAAGATGAACTAGCACTCCCTTGTCATCTACCACGCCACATCACGGTGGGATACCCTGGGGTCATGCGTGTAGTAAGCGGCTAACCAGGAGGCAGGTGCATAAGATATGCCCATCTACACCCCAAGTATTTATGCGTTGAAATTTGGCAGTGAAATTCTTATTTTTGGCAGTGAAATTTGGCAGTGAAATTCCCATCTGCTGGAGAATATTCTTATTTTTTATTATTTTCCTATTTTTGGGTTGGTGGGAATTCCAGTTAAAAGGTGGTAGTAAGTAAGAACTTGTGATTCTATTTATTTAATTGTGAAATTAGCAAAGTTATATTTGAGATTTGGTTATGCTAATATTATCTGTTTAATGTTTATGCTATTTTCTCAAGATATACCTATATTCAATTGCCATATTTTTTTATTCCTTTTTGGCCTTCAGACATCTAGATATAGGACTTTTATTGAGGAAGGTTGTTGTAATGGAGGCTTGTATATAATTTTTAATTGGTGGGTGATTTTGTCTTATTTTATATTTATTAATGGGGCATGGATATTCTGAGAAGATAGATTGAAATCTTAAAAGGGAGTTGTTTCAACCTGATTTAGTTGGATGATAAATTTAATTTCTCCCTTCCCATTCTCTATGACAATTGAGCATTAAGAATTCTTGGATTTGTTTGTTGGGCAGGTTCCCGTTTAATAGATATTGTATGTTGAATCGGATGTAAACAAAAAAAAAAAAGATTAAACATCCTTTCAAATAACTCATACTTCTACTAAGGAGGTTTTGTGACAGAATTTGACAAATTAACTCGTATCATATGTTGTATATAGAAAATGCTCTAGTTATGGTCCTTGCTGCAACCAATCGGCCAGCACATCTCGACGAGGCAATACTTAGGCGCCTACCTCAGGTATTTGAGATTGGCAAACCTGAATGTGGTGATAGAGAGGAGATCCTGAAGGTGATTTTAAAGGGTGAGAGAGCAGATGTTGATATTGATTTCAACCACATAGCTAGCTTGTGTGAGGGGTACACTGGTTCCAATTTGCTTGAGCTTTGCAAGCAAGCAGCCTATATTTCTCTGAGGGATTTCTTACAAGAGGAGAAGAGTGGGAAACAACCTCGTGTAAGTCTTTATTCTATAACCTATATTCTTTAATTATTCATTTTATTTTGTTATATTGTCTATACAAAATGATAAACTGTTTTTTCCTTTTTCTTTGAGTGGGTGGAGGGAATATTCAATGAGTGAATTAATGGAAGGGCAAAGTGTGAACAGATGCTTATGGAAGAAGAGAGCCCCGGGGGGGTACCAATTCCCATTCCATATGGTTTTAACTTTTAACGATGAATGTAATGGAAAAAATAGGTATATGTCTCCTAAACTTAGTCTTTTGTATGTATTGTTTTACAGGCACCTCGGCCTTTGTCACAGTTGGACCTGGATAAAGCTTTGGGTACGTCAAGGAAGATGAAGGTCCACGTGAGTGAGCATAATAGGTTGAGTTCTTGGTCATCACCTAGTGGGCTGGATGATTAACAGGTCTAAGTGGCAAGAAATGAGCCCTTCTAATTTATTGGTGTCTCAAATATCAACAGTCTGGTAAGTCCTGAAAAGGTTTTACATAAAAGCTTCCATTTTAGTCTAAGATAGCTTTCATATTTTGCACTTTTTATCTTTCTAACACGCAAAGCTATTTTTTCCCCCAGTGAGTTCTAGACTAATTTTTTAAGGTGACAGTCACTTTATGCTGTATACTGGCACTGGGTCTCAGGACTTGATTGATTGCATGTCTCACTAATTCAAAACTTGGAGAAAGATGTAATGTCTAGCAATTTTTTTTATATTAAAAAATAATTGCTTTAGGGTGGCTGGGTTCCATCCCAATTTCCATTCAAGTCTGCCAGATCTGTAATGTGCCCAACCATATTGTATTTTACTATAAATTTCGCAATCATTTACTTGTTTTCTATGCTATTGTGTATACCCATTAATTGGTGTTGAAGATGAGCATTGAAATTTAAAACATTATCTGTCACTGCCTTAAAAACTTATTTGAGGGTATGTTATTGAATGGATAATTCATTTTCTGAAATACATATTCTGTACATAGAACAATTTTTAGCCTGAAAACAGATTGGCTTAGAAATTGTACATTCACCAAAAGAAAGCAGACTTTTATCCGCTGTGCAAAAATGGAAATTGCTCTTCACCTTCTTTCATCAGTCTCTGAAACTGATTTTGTAATAGGAAAAGGACTCAACAATCTCATCTTGTAACAGAAATCCAGCACAACAGCAGCAAATACAAAGATAAAAACATTCTCAGATACATAAACTGCACCACTAAGAGTATGTGACAAGAAGCTCTCGGTTTTCAATTCCAAAGGTGGTCCACCATCTAGTGTAGCAAGACCTGCATTGCAAATGGAGTTTGTATTATATATCAACCTCAACCTAATGAACCCAAATCTCTATGCGAAATTACAGAAAGATATGTTGTACCTTTTACAAAGCCAAAAGCCGCAGAAGTCCCCGTCTTAAGCTGGAAGTTGTCCAAGTCTCTTCTTACTGCATATCTATAAGTTACTCCAAATAGTGCACAGCTGGTGAAGGTGATTGCCAAAGGGAGAATTAGCTGAGAATTGGTGGTCACTTGAGTAAATAAAATGGGGATCCCTGCAAGACTGCCAACTAAGGCAGAAACAGAAGCTGCTTTTACAGACTCCCACCTTTCTTCGTTTCTGTCAATCCCTTCGCTTCCTACCTTGTCGATGTTCAGAGAGCGTTGCGCTTCTTCCACCATTGCTCTCGCTTCTAATATTTCCCTTTGACATTCTGCAATCTTCAATAAGTGCATGATGCAACTAGAGTAATATCAGTAAATATCACAATGGCTCAATCAAGGAAGCTGGGCAAGAATATTAGTCCAAAACTCTACTTGAATGTTAAGTGGCTTCATTATTTACTCTTGCAATTGTATTTTGATGTATGCAATTTCTTCTTATTACTTGGTTGATCTTTAAAAGCAAACCTCAATGTGTTGGTAGAAAATTTCACTCTTCCATCGAAGTCTGTGACATTTTTTTTCCTTTACTTTTGATTAGGAGGTTGTTTTTTGCTGGTACCTTTTGATTTTAAATTAACAAAAACAAATTATATTGTTTAAGTTTTAATTTTATGGCTGTCACAAACATTTATAATTTCTATTGGAAATTATAATTACGCTCTTTTAAGCTATACTCCATGGCCTTGTTTGATGGTAGGATAAAAAGAGTTGAATTGGACTATTTGAACTTAGTCCCGAAGAGCATTTCCAATAGACTCTATAAAAGAGACCTGTTGGGTATAATAAATAGCCTATTGCAGTTTTGTCAATTTCAACAGGCCCTTTCCAAACGCTAGCTTTTATCCAAATTCTTAGTTCCACTGGCTATTTTTGGCCAGCGTCTTTCCGCTGGCTTTACCTTCTCTCTCTTCTTTTCTTGAATTTTTCCCTCGCAAAACTCGTGGCTGCTCATCGACGCCCTTCAACAGCCCTCTCTCCGCCGTCCATTCCAAAAACCCTTCCGACATGACCTCCTTCGGGTTCTCGTACTCCCCCGAAAACCCTACCTTTCTCTTCGGCGGAGGCCACCACAGAGACCACAGGAACCGGTGCCCACTGCTCTCCAGCACAGTCGCTATTTCCTTCACCTGAGCTCCGTCGAACCTTCCCATGCTCCCGAAGTACAAAAACACCACCGACGACGGAGGCTGGTTGTCCAACCACTTCATGATTTCTAGGTTTCGATTTTGTCGATTTCTGGTGAAGATTTTAGTGAATGTAAATCAGGAGAGGAGGATTTTGATTTGGGTGGTCGGTGATTGTGGGTTGGTTGTTTGATGTTGAGAGTTTGTTGGTGATTGTGGGTTTGTTGTTTGATTTAAACTAGATTTCTGAATTTGTTGTTTGGTGTTGAGGCGTTGCTTTTTGATTTGGGTGGTTGGTGATTGTGGGTTGTTTGATATAAACTTGATTCCGGCGAAATATAATTTAGAATCCATCACTCTTTTTCCTCTTCATTTTTAATTGAGATAGGTGAAAAAATAAATTAAAAAGGAATGCTTTAAAAAATTAAGCATGCACATTTTTTTTTGAAAATTTGTTAAGTTAATTTAAATGAATAGCTAAAATAGAAAGTAGTGCTCGAGTGAATATTTAAAAAAAATAGTTAATTAAAATAGAGTGTATTATTTGTTATATTTTAACTAACTATTTTATAAAATAGTGTTGAAGATGCTTTAATACACCCATCCCATATTTGGTATGTAAATTGAATAGGGTTAAAAAAAAAACCAAAACTAGTTTAACAACTCATTGAGTGATGGGTTGGTTGTCCCGGGTTTATGGTGTGTATTTTTGTACATTAAAAAAACTTTATCTTATTAAAATTATATTAAACTAAATAAAGTATTATTTATTCTTAAGTTATATACACTTAACTAAACACACCTCTATACAAAAAATATTACATTAATAATTCAATCTATAATATTCATCAACTAATAATTCAAATACACAAATTATCTTATAAATTAGCCCTTCAACCAAACAAGCCCCTAAATTTAACTTAAGTCTATTGCATCGTATGTTCCTTTCTTTTTATTATCAACTTAACTATCAAGCAGAGTATCACTTAAAAAATTTAGTTTATGAAAAAATAAAATCATATGCGTTGATTGAAATCGCCTACTAAACTCAATGTTGTGAATACATTTCAACTGAACTTGGAATAAAACTTAAAACATGTTATCATTTCTTAAACTCAATCTCCTAAATACATTTCAATTAAACTTGAAATGGGAGTTGAGCATTGTTTCATATTTTTCTCTTCGTCTTTCTTTGCTCTGTTTCGTTTTGTTGATGCTCACAAAAAAATGGGAAGTATTCGAGTTTGTAAACGTGTTTGAGTGCCCAAATGTCCAAAATTGGGAGAGAAGAAGAATCAGCAGACCTCAGAAGTTCTGGATTCGAGTCGGTCGATGTAATCCTTCAACTGCTTCGCTTCAATTTCCTGTTTTTCGATCTCTGCGAGCTCTCTCTTCGCCATCTCCACTCTCTGTGTGGCCTTCTCCAACCCATCCAGCAAACCTCTGTTCTCTTCTCTGTTCAACAGTTCGTCTACTCGCTTGTCCACCATTCCGGATAACACGTTCTTCAGACCTTCACCCTGCGCGCATTTCGCAGTCAGAGTCAGAGATGCGGACGTTGAGAACGACAATGGTCTGCCGAAGATTCTCGCGCGCGTCGGTGGTGGTGAGATGGAAACTTTATCTCGGACTGACGCTACAAATTTAGGGTTCCGATAGGAGATGAAAGCGGGATTGACAGTGGTTGTCATGGTGGTAGCAGTAGCAGTAGCAGTAGCAGTAGCAGTAGCAGTAGCAGTAGCAGAGCCTTCGACCGACGGGAAGAGATTTGCGGAGCTTCTGCCTTGTGGCCTTCTGGGAGTGAGGCTGTGATACGCTTATCCTCTTCCGGGATAGATTGACTATATATAAACAAATATATAGATTCACATTTCTAAAAAAACTAATTTTCTTTTAAAAAATCAACTTTTTAAAGTTAGTATTTAACATTTTAAAAAAAAACTCATTAAGTTTTTTACTTATTTTTTCAAGAGAAAAAAATCAATTATTTCAAATATTTTAAATAAAATAATTATAATATTTTTAATTAAAAAGTTAACTTATAATATAAAAAAATTGAGCCAGTATGTGAGAAGCAATAGCTTAAAAGCAAAAAAAAGAAGATATTTTACATATTTCAACAATAAAAAAACTATTCTACCTAATTTATTTTAAATAATTTATTTTTTTATTTTTTAAAATAAGTTAAATCTCTAAGCTTTTAAACAGTACGGGCTGATCGGCAATCTTACTTTTTTTTATTTTTTAGTTAAAAATGCTAAAAAATTAAAATTATCTATTTGGTAAAAAAATAAAAAAAATTAAAAAATTAAATCAAAATAAAAACTCTCATAATATTCTATTCAAATTATCATCACTTTTAAAATATAATAATACAATTTTATTTATAAATTATTTACTACCACTACCAATTACGTATAATTATTAATATCAAATATATAAAAGAGTAGAATTGTTTATTTTGAACAAAAAATAAAAAAATAACTTTTTATCTAAATAACTAATTTAAAAAAAAACTAACTTAAAAACTAAATTACCAAATAATCTACTTTAAATTTAATTTAATTTTTTGATTAAAAAAATAAAAATAAAAAAATAAAAATTAACTTTTAAACTAGTTGTACTCACCTACAAATTGGGGATAATGCAGATTTTTTGGTCTAATTTTTTAAACTTCATTTTTAGCTCAAATAAATATACTCTTTAAATTTTTTATTAAAAAGATTAGGATAACACACACACACACACAAAGTTGCAAAAAATGTATTTTTTTAACTTTATTTCAATAATATATATTTTATTTATACGGTCTAATATACACTGTTATAGCATGATTATTCTGTTTTTTTAAAACGAAAATTATTAATATTTTATTATTTTTTGTAAGAATTGTTGATAACTCTCTATAACAATGTCTTTCTTTTAATAAGTCTAATTGACTTTTTTTAATTCGTTAAGTTTATTTTTAATTATTTTTCATATATTAAGTTCACATTATTTATAGAAGTTAATCTTCTTTAATACATTTACTCATTACGAGTAATTTTATGATTAATCCTATCATTGTAAAAAATAACAAAATAATAACAACAATAATAATAATAATAATAATAATAATATAAGCTGTTTAATAATTGATAACATAATTTTATTAACTAAAATATATAAAAGATGAAATTTTTAAAACTATTAGTAACAATGTTCAATAAATGTTAAAAATCAATACATTTTATTTAAAATAGAGATTGTGTGGTGCATAAATTTCATAAAATCAATATATTTATATGAAAAATTATACTTATTAATACATACACAATAATTTAGATTTAAGAATTTATTTATAAATACTTATAATATTTCAATAGTTTCTTATTTAAATAAATATTACTTAAAACTTTTAATATGTTTTATTTTATTTTGGTTTTTCTATTTGCAATAAAAAAAGTTTAAATGAGATGAGAAAAGCTATTTAAATAGGTTTTTGTTGTTTTTTTTTCACTTTTAGCCTTTTTCTTTAAAATTTTAACCCGGACGGTCATGATTTTTAATATTGTTTTGTCACAAAAATTCTTTTACAAATAAAAAATTTAAACTAAAAAGTAAAAAATAAAAAAAAAGACTGGACCATGCTTAAAAAATCTAAAAAGTTTAGATTTTAAGAAATTTAATTCTTTTTATAAGAAAATAAAATTAAATTATTTGAAATAATTTATTTAATATTTATTTTTTTAATTTTTTTTGTTTAAATGTCTAGTATATTTTTATTTTTTGTTTTAAAGTTGTAATGCTTAAAAATATCACTTTTTTTATTTTTTAATAATAGAATTGACTTTTGAATTAAAAAAATTTATAATTATCTTATTAAAAATTTAAAAATTTAAAATATTTATAGAATTTTTATTTTAAAAAAATGAAAAAGAGCTAACTTTTTTGATAAATCAAACAGGCCGAGAAAGAAATTTAATTCGTTGGAATCCACCCCCACGGCCCCACCGATCTGGTCTAGTCTAGGGTAAATGGGTGGCCCGATAAACCCAAAATAAAGGGTTTAAGCAGGCTCAGATAAATTTGTAGTGACGATATAAACCGGAAAGGCATGTTAACACTCGCAAGAGTTCTGAACAAGAAGCTGCTCAAATTCCACAGACCCCTTTCTTCCTCTCTCCTCCCCATGGCCAACTCTAGGGTTTCTGCTTTCTCAACTGGTTCCCCCATTAATTCCCCTCCGAAGCGAGTCGGTACTCACAACGGAAGCTTCCACTGCGACGAAGCCTTGGGCTGCTTCATGATTCGCCTCACCACCAAGTTCGCCGGCGCCGAAATCGTTCGAACCAGAGACCCTCAGGTGAGTGTTGGATTGTGTTCCACTTTTTCTATGTTATGTTTCTATTATGCGAAGTTTGATTTGTTGGAGTTCATGAGTTTCAGGTTCTGGAAACCCTTGATGCGGTGCTTGATGTTGGGGGAGTGTATGATCCTAGTCGAGACCGCTACGATCATCACCAGAAAGGGTTCACCGAGGTTTTTGGACACGGTTTCGCTTCTAAGCTCAGTAGTGCCGGTCTTGTTTACAAGGTAAAGCCGAACTCATCTCTTGGATTAAGAATGCCGGTTTACCCTGCAATTTCAGCGCTTAGCATAATTTACATGTAATTGGTTTGAGTAGTGTTCACTTTTGGATCTCATGACTTCTTTCAATCTTATATCTGACACTGTTATAGCATGCACATGGACCTGCGACACCGGACACAGCAAGTAATATAATATATTTGTAGCAATGAAATAATATTGTTCTTTTCCCAAGTGATGATTGAGATTATAATGTTCTGCGGCCCTAAGTACTTCCATTAGGGGAGAGCACGGGTTGGGTCGGGTTTGAACTGATCCCGCTATCCAAACTGTATAAGTCGGTTGAAGACTGATCTTAATCGTTGCCGACCGCCAATCTGCCTAGAACCGTCCAAAGCAAGTTATCGGTTTGGCGGGCGGTTTCGGTCGGGTCTAGAGCTGGATGCAAGCTACCAACAATTATAATGAAATTTAGCCCAAACCAAAGCTGGCTCTGCAATTTACTGGATGCTTGAATTCTAATTTACAAGTTACAAACCAATGCAAGATACCAACAAACCAATGCCTGCTTCTTTTTTGACTTACCGAGAGATGGAGAGGCCAAGAGGCGGAGATGACTCGAATACTCGATGCCGGATGCTCGATGAGTCAATGCGACTCAAATACTCGATGGCCTGATGCGGCGATGTCTATTGTGGATGGAAGACTGGAAGTTGGAACTTGGAACCGTGGAGGGAAATGGGATTAGGGTTTGTGAACCCTGTGAGATTAGGGAAATGGGAGGGAACTTGGAACCTTTTGGGTTTTTCTAAGATCAGGGAAAAGAAAGGGAGAGAAATCAATCGCCTGGGGGTTAGGGCAGAGAAATTACTCTGTGTAAGTGGAACTGTGCGTGGGAGATTGGGAGGGAAAATGAGAAATGATGAGGAATAGCAAAGGACCGTGTAGGTAATTACATTCGGTTGGTTCGAGTTGATCAAGTTTAGCATTATAACACCCGATAACTGACCGAGACCCGAGAGTTTTTTAACTTGTTCACTCGATTTCGACCCAATTGGCATTCAAATCCGACCAGAAGGCACTTTCATGGTTTTGGTTCTGGCGGATCGATCGGGTCCACGGTTTCTTGCTCTCCCCTAACTTCCATATTCCGTTGAGTAAGTTTTGACAATGGGTTTGAGTTGGTGACACAAGACAACACGATGGAGACACGTTAAAACTTTATATTTTTATATATGTATTATATATCAAATATATGAATAATTTATTTAATGGTAATGAAAAATATGTAAGATATCACCAATAAATTAAAAAGTCATATTTCAGCTTATATATGTTTTAAAATATATTTAGCGATCATTAGTTACGTTTTGCATAATGCAAAACATTGTTGCTATGAAAAAATTTACTACGTGGACCGTGTTTGGAAGGTTTAAAAATTGTCGTTGAAGTGTCCTTAGAATGATTGAGAAGTGTCTGATATTATAATTTATTAATTTATTTAATTAAGACAAGTTAAAGAAGTGTAGGGCACGCGTTTAGGAGTGTCGTGTCTAACACGGGTCTCCGACACGACCCGCCTATTTCGTAAGTAAAAGTGTAAGTGCTTCTTAGGTTGCTGCTATAATTGTACATTACAGTCCTTTTTATTTCTTTTTTGTGATTTAAGCATAATCTAACTATCATGCTTGTTTACATGCCTGCGTGTGCACTTCTTACGGCCTTGGCTTTTCTTCATCCGATCTAATTTCTCTTTCCTATCCTTAGCATTATGGGATGGAGATAATTGCAAAGGAGCTTCAGCTTGGTGAAGAACATCCAGATGTCCATCGTTTATTTTTAGCTATTTATAGAAGTTTCATGGAGGTATCGAACTTTTCATATTCTTGTGCTTATTTCATACTGTATGAAAACTTTATTTCTCTCAGTTAATGGGACTGATGAAACTGCATTTGTGAAAATAAAGAGGAAAAAAAAGGAAAGGATAGCAGTTGGCCAACATCATGCCAGTGCTTTTCCTTGTTTTCAGTGTGTAAATGTTGGATATCTTCTGAATTAGTTTTTGTTCAATTGAAATTAAAGTAGACATTCATATGAAATATATCCTGTGCCTGCTTGTCAAACATAATATATGCTGTGCCAACTTGCATAGTTCAGTTGGTATTTGGTGAAAGTCTCGGTGGTACATAAACCTAGTTGGCTATGCTATGAAGGCATAGCTTTCCATGGACTCTTCCACTAATTGGTATGCCAGCACCTTTTCTCCTTAGCTCAACAAAGTCTTTTGCCAACTATTATGTAGATCATTGCCATTGGGAAAACCAAAAAAACTTTTCCTTGGATACTTTTTTGTGAAGAAGCAAATGATAACCTTGGGTGAATGAAGTGATTTATGATTCTATAGTATGATTCGAAAAACATGACGCACTAAATGAAAGGTGGATAGCGAGGTGTAGCTTGATTTGCAGAGATTTTAGAAATGGTTGATGGCTTAAGCATTGTTTTCTATTTCATTAAATG
>JAOTRH010000013.1:9265470-9282916 GCA_034768845.1 Heliamphora exappendiculata | reverse complement strand
AAAAAGAGAAGAACACTTAATAATTTTTAAGAGTGGATCTCATAAAAATCAAATAGATTATTTCTTTGTTAGAAATGTAAATCGCCTAATATATAAAGATTGAAGGTCATTCCTGGAAAGAGCTCAACATCACAACATAGACTTATGGTACTAGATATTCACATTAAGGGGCGACATAAAAAGAGAAAATGTATTAGAATTCCACGGACTAGATGGTAGAACCTTCAACGTAGGAAATTAGAGATTTTTAAGAACAAAATGTGTAAATAAGTTAATACGTAAGGTGGGATTTAGAAGAAGATAATAATACTAGGTGGAGTACAATGACAAAATATATTAAAAGGATATCGAAAGAAGTTCTTGGAGAGTCAAAAGGAAAATGCTGTATAACTAAGGAAACTTGGTGGTGTAATGATGAGGTCCAAGCCATAGTAAAAGTAAAGAAAGAATCTTAGAGGTGATAAATTAAAGATTTTTAAGGACAAAATGTGTAAAGAAGTAAGGTGAAATTTGAAAGAAAATACTAATACTATGTGGAGTACAATGGATAATATATTGAAAAGATATCAAAAGAAGTTCTTGGAGAGTCGAAGGGAAAATGTCTTATATAACTAAGGAAACTTGGTAGTGGAATGATGAGATCCAAGCCATAGTAAATGTAAAGAAAGAATGTTCTAAAAGCTAGCAAAATAATAGAAATGAGGACAATTTTAAGAGTTATAAACAAGCTTGCCAGGACGTTAAGAGAACTGCTAGAGCTGCTAAATTGAAAACTTTTTATGATTCTTATACTAGATTAGATAGTAAAGAGGGAGAAAAGAACAGTTATAAACTCGAGAGAAAAGAAAACAAGAAACTTTACTCAAGTTAAATGTATAAAAATCGAGGATTCAAGAGTATTAGTGAATGATGAGAAGATTAAAGAAAGGATGAAAAACCTATTCTGAAAAATTATTAAACGAAAAACATGTAAAAAGATCCGGATGAGAGGAATCTAATAACTTGGATGAATCTTGAGAATATAAATTCTATCGCAGGATTAAAAAGTTTGAATTAGAAATTGCATTGAAGAGAATGAAATCAAGTAAAGCTTTAGGACCAGATTGTATTTCTGTGGAGGTGTGGAAATATCTAGGAGAAGTAGGAGTGTCTTGGTTAATAAAGTTATTTAATAAAATCATAATGACTAGTAGATCAATTATGAAAACAATCCACCTACTGAGGAGATTAATAGAGAAGTATAGAGAAAAGAAGAGAGATCTTCATATAATTTTTATAAATTTAGAAAAGGCCTATGGTATTGTTTACACCATAATTAATATTTTCCTGTCGAGGATAATATTTTTTATTTAAAAATCCGTCAATATTTATAGGATTAATAAAAAATAATTTAATTATTTAAATGGCTATTATATTTTATAAAGGCTTGATGAAAGATAATGTTATATTTAAAATGTCCAAATATAATGTTGCTAAGGATGACAAGTGGCACTCCAAGGGAAGACCGGCGGTTAATGAAAGTTGAAGGATGGACACTTGGTATAGTAGGATTTATTCTTGTATTTATAGTTATTAGAAGTTATTTATGAAATTTTATAAATAGTTGTATTGTATCAATTGTAAAAAGGACAATAACTTCATCAATCCACAACAGGTTTGATCTTTTCTTTTCTTTTGCATTAAGAGTAGCGTAATGCAGATGGTTTTCGTTCTTCAAAGTCTTCAAGGAGGAAATGCTCAACATTTGCCGAGCAACCGTAGGCGAGTGGCATTATTTTCTTTCTTGTAATCTTTATTTTTATTTTACGAAGATTAATAAAATCTCATTTTATTAGTCTTTGATCCTTTATTTTCTTGCCACAATCTCTTGCTTTGTTCAACCATTTTAATTCCAATGAAGTCCTGAAGCCAGGCATTGAACCTCCGCTCCATCGCATTTAACCTATCAATGTCGATCTCGACGGAAAAGGTTATTTTTTGAAAAACAAAAATTGGCGCTAGGAGGGTACAATAAGTTGGAATGAAAAAATGACAAACGAAATGGCAAAATCATAGTGTTGGTTGATCAACACTATGATTGTGAAGCAAAAAAACAAAAAAAAAAACAAATATATATATGCTTCCATAAAAATGTGATGTGAAATTTCGACCAAAATAATGGTTAAAAATATACTTCCAACATGACTGGGGGCAATTTATAAGCCAATAATGGCTTGATTGGAAATTCAAAAAAAAAAAAAAATCATCGAAAGAAGGTTCTTTTTCGAGAGTCTTTCAAGAGAAAAAAATCAAGCTGTTGCGCCTGACACCCTTTGTCAAAGCATTTTGAAAGTAAAATAATAAATAGTTAGAGGCGCAAGACTTGCCTGGAGCTTAGTAAAGCACGCACGCTTATCAAAAGGTTTAAAAAATATCGAAAGTAGATTTTCTTTCGAAAGTCTTTCAAAAGTAAAAGAATAAATAGTTAGAGACGCAAGTGTTACAAGAGAGAAAAGACTATGGGAAAGCGTGTATCTCATTGTGAGACGTACACCCGTATTTATTAAGCACTGAAAGCATATATTAGATACTGTGAGCATCCTCACAGGATATTATTAATACTAAATATAGTAATACTAAATATGTTTAACACCCCCCTCAAGTTGGAGCATAGATATCAATTATGCCCAACTTGTTATAAATGTAGTGAACCTGGGGCCCAGGCAGCGCCTTAGTGAACACGTCAGCCAACTGTTCACTAGATCGAACAAAGCCAAAATTAATAGTGCCATTCTTATACTCTTAGCGGATGAAATGACAATCGATCTCGATGTACTTTGTCCGCTCATGAAATACTGGATTACTAGCGATGTAGACAGCAGACTTATTGTCACACCACAACTTGGTAGGACTTATAGGCGGTTCATCTAATTCAGTGAGAAGCTGTCGAACCCACATGATTTCAGATGTTGCCAACGCCATAGACCTGTATTCCGCCTCAGCACTAGACCTCGACACCACATCTTGCTTCTTGCTCTTCCACGATACCAGGTTCCCACCAACAAAAACAGAGAACCCTGATGTGGATCTTCTATCAATTGGACAGCCCGCCCAGTCTACATCAGAATAGCCTTCAGTACGCGAATGACCCCGATCACAAAACTGTAGACCCATCCCTGGGTTGTAGTTGAGATACCGGAGAATACGAACCACTGCATTCCAGTGGAGAGTACGAGGATCAGACATGAATTGACTCACAACGCTGACCGGATAGGCAATGTCTGGTCTAGTCATGGTAGTTAAATAATTAAAATTTTCCACCATTCGTCGATACCTGTCGGATGAGGAAACACATTATCTTCACCAGGAAGAAGCTTCATACTTGGATCCATCGGAGACTCTACACTTTTTGCATTCAGTAGACCGGCATTACGTAGAATGTCAATCACATATTTCCTTTGAGAAATAAGGATCCCATGCTTACCTGTAGCTACCTCGACTCCCAGAAAATATTGCAAGTGTCCAAGATCCTTCGTTTGAAATTGGGACTGCAAGAAAGTCTTTAAGTTGCTAATCCCAACATAATCATCACCAGTAATAACAATATCATAAACATAGACAACGGGAAGAATACATCCTACGTCAGTTCGACGAAAGAACACTGTATGATCTTTGCCTGACTGTCGTAGTCCAAACTTTTGTACCACCGTGCTGAATCTCCCAAACCAGGCCCGAGGAGATTGTTTTAGACCGTATAAGGACTGACGAAGGCGACACACAAGGCCAAACCCCCCTGAGCAACAAACCCGGGAGGTTGCTCCATATAAATTTCTTCCTGAAGGTCGCCGTGAAGGAATGCATTCTTGATATCCAGCTGATACAAGGGCCAGTTCTTGGTGGCAGCGAGAGAGAGGAATAACCGAATGGAGGTCATCTTGGAAATTGGAGAGTCTCAAAGTAGTCAATACCATACGTCTGAGCATATCCCTTCGCAACAAGGAATGCTTTTAAACGCGCCGAAGAACCATCAGGATTCACCTTCACTGTATAGACCCATTTACAGCCAACGGCCTGCTTACTGGCAGGAAGAGGAACAAGCTCCCAAGTACCATTATGCTCCAAGGAGGACATTTCTTCTAACATAGCGGATCGCCAACCAGGATGAGAGAGAGCCTCTAAAACACTTCATGGAACAGCAGCAGTATCCAGTGCAGAAATAAAGGCATTTAAGGAAGCTGACAACCCCTTATAAGACTCAACATACCAGGGGTGATCCCGACATCGGCGATATGGGCGACGGGCCGCAATAGAGGGCTCACTGGCTGGCGGATCAGCCGACGAGAGGACTGGCTCAGCAGGGGTCGGATCACTTGGAGGTGAAGGTGCTGGAGGCGGCGGTGAGAGCGGCTCAGGAGATGGAGCAGGAATATTAGTGGTAACCTGAGAAAGCATAAAATTAGCAAACAAAGGAGGGGGAGATGACTCGCGAGCGGAGATAGATGGGAAGAAGATGATGAATAGAAAGGGATGGACTCAAGAAAGGTGACATCCCGAGACACAACAAATCGACGGAGTGCAGGACAATAACACCGATACCCTTTTGATACTGAGGATAGCCAAGGAAAACACATTTGAGGGCATGAGAATCAAGTTTGGTAACATGTGGTCTGGTGTCGTGCACATAGCATATGCAACCAAAGATTTTAAGGGGCAAAGAGTGGAGAGGCGCCATAGGAGTGAGAACAGATAGAGGAGAAAGACCACCCAATACAGTGGACGACATGCGATTAATGAGATAGCACGCCGTAAGAACTGCCTCACTCCAAAATTGATGAGGCACATGCATATGATACAAGAGAGCCCGGGCTGTTTCTAACACATGTCTATTTTTTTGTTCAGCTACCCCATTTTGCTCGGGAGTATCGGGACACGACCTTTGATGGGAAATACCATGACTTATCAAGAATTCTCTCATAGCAGTAGACAAATACTCCCCCCATTATCACTCCGCAAGATTTTAACACAAGTGCCAAACTGATTTTGTATAGTCATGCAAAATCGGTTATTGTCCTGCACTCAGTCTCAGCAACTCGAGAAATTGGTTATTGTCCTGCACTCCGCTTCAGCTCCGTTTCAGTAGGGCCACGAGAGTCATCCCGACGAGATGCTCGACTAAGGCGTTGGAATGTCTCTAAAAGAGTAGGAATATCTGCCCCGGCAAGGATCTGAGAACGTGCTGAGTCGAACTCAGAATTCAAACTGGCCAAGAAGTACACCAGTAGTTGTCTTTGCTGTTGAAACAGGGACAACTGATTCGTGAATGGAAGGAGCCGGTCAAACTCGTCTTCCAAAACCTTGAATTGCAGAAAATGATCCTGAAGCGGCTTCTCGAGTTGCTGAGACTGAAAGAAGCCTTTCATAACGTCATATAAACGGGAGAGGTCATTAGTGGATGAATAAATTGACTCCAATGAGGACTAAATCTCTCGTACGGTGTCAGTGTTAGCCACCAAGGCCTGAACGGAAAGTTCCATTGAATTGAGTAGCTGACTGAATATCCGAGCATCGTCCCGGGTCCAGGTTCGAAAGGTTGTTGAGGTCTGAGATGGAGGATCATCAAATAAGTGGGAATCGAGCTCCATTCCCTGAAGCGACTTCAAAACACTCTTCTTCCATAATGCGTAACGGTTGGCGCCATCAAGTCGCCGAGCTATCAACCGTGTGGATGAGGAAAACACTTATATGGTACGCTGCCGACCAGCTTCAACATTGGATTCGCGGGTCACAGAATCCTCTGACATCCTTGTGCACGAATCAAGGAACCAAAAAATACCACACAACCAAGTCTCAATTCACACGTATAGGGAATGGAGAACCGAACCGAACCCTCACAGCATCCTTAATCTAGCATCATGCTCACCATTTGTCTCAGGAGAAGTGGACAGATGCTGTGAGGGAGAAGCTAACTGATCTGGAAAAGCCAACAAAGTCCGGCAAGGCTTCGGCGAGGCCTGTTTGGTCGGCTTAAAGCCCTGGAGGCCTTACTGTACTCGGCTGGAGCAGATAGCCAGTTTGGAGGGGCTATCGAAGGTCAGTTCAAGAGTTTCTGGGCTTAATATGCCGATAGAGGTCAGCGATAATCTCTGGGTGCCGACAATGGTCGGCGAGGAGTCCTGGGGTTTCGACGAGGGTCGATGTGAGGTTTAGAGAGCCAGGCGAGGGTCGGCGACGAGTTTAGGGTTTCAGACGAGAGTCGGTGACGGGTTTAGGGTTTCAGGAGAGGGTCGGCGACGAGTTTAGAGAGCCAGGCGATGGTCGGCGGTGGGTTTAGGGTTCAAACGAGTAGGTGGCGGCTTAGGGTTCAGATGGTCGGCGGTGGTTCTTGTTGTGCAATTGCGGCTAGGGTTAGGGTTTCATAACTCTGATACTGTGTTACAAGAGAAAAAAGAATATATGGGAAAGCGTGTCTCACATTGTGAGACGTGTATGCGTATTTATTAAGCACTGAAAACATACATTAGATACTGTGGGTATCCTCACAGGATATTATTAATACTAAATATATTAATACTAAATATATTTAATAGCAAGATTTGCCTAGAGCTTAGTAAGGCACGCATGTTTATCAAGAGGTTTAAAAAAAATTCAAAAGAAGATATTCTCTTTTGAAAGTAAAAGAATAAATAGCTAGAGGACTTGCCTGGACCTTAGTAAGGCACGCTTATCAAAAGGTTAATAAAAAAAAATTACTCTGTTGAGCGCGCCTATCAAGCAATGACTTTCAAAAGCCTATCGCACACAGAGCCTTCAAAAGGCCAATCAAACACAAAGATCAAAACTAGTTTGCTCATTGCTTATGGGTTATTAAGGGCATGTTTGTTATTGAGAAAAATCTTATATTGTATTATTTCATCTGTAACTGGCCATATAAACTCCGTTTTGAGCGTGGTTTGGTCCGATAAATTTAAGATTTAATTTTCTATTTCATGTTTTAAAAAAAAAGTAGAATCGACTTATTTTTGTCGATTAAAATTTTAGCCATTTATGGCTATTAAAAATTTGTTTTGGTGTAATGATACAACTCTTCAAGAATTAGATGGCTCTCATTCTTAAAGAGTTGGGGGGCATTGTTTACACCATAATTAATATTTTTTTGTCAAGGATAATATTTTCTATTTAAAAGTCTGTCAATATTTGTAGGCCTAATAGAAAATAATTTAATTATCTAAATGGCTTATTATATTTTATAAAGGCTTGATGGAAGATTATGTTATATTTAAAATGCCCAAATATAATATTGCTAAGGATGACAAGTGGCACTCAAAGGAAAGACCGGCGGTTAATGGAAGTTGAAGGATGAACATTTGGCATCGTAAGACTTATTTCTTGTATTTAGAGTAGTTATGAGAAGTTATTAGAAGTTATTTATGAAATTTTATAAATAGTTGTATTGTATCCATTGTAAAGGGACACCAACTTCATCAATCCACAACGAATTTTATCTTTTCTTTTCTTTTGCATTAGGAGTAGCGTAATGTAGTAGAATTTTATCTTTTCTATTTTACGAAGATTAATAAAATCTAATTTTATTAGTCTGCTATCCTTTATTTTATTGTCACAATCTCTTGATTTGTTCGGTCATTTTAATTCCAATGAAGTCCTGAAATCAGGCATTGAACCTCCGCTCAATTGCATTTAACCTATCGATGCCGATATTGACGGAAAATGTTATTTTTTGGGGAACAAGTATGCATTGAGATATTTTATGGTGGGCATTGGAGAGAAATTGAATGATAAATGAGTACATTGATGTGATAAGAGACATGTATGATAGAGCCGTCACGACAATTAAATCACTCGCAAGAGAAATAAATGAGTTTATGATTGATTACAGTAGGATTACACTATGGATCAATTTTGAGTTCTTATTTCTTTGCCTTAGTTGTGGATAAACTGACTAGACATATTCAGGATGATGTTCCATGGTGTATGTTGTTCGCTGATAATATTGTCTTAGTGGATGAAACTATGAGTTGAGTTAATGTTAAGGTAAAAATGTGAAGAGAAACTTTGAAGTCAAAAGAATTTTGTGTAAGTAGGAACAAAACTGAATATATGAGATACAATTTTAGCAGTATTAGGAGAATTAACAGCAAAAAGGTAAAAATTCAAAATCAAGAAATACCTGAGGGTGAATATTTTCGTTATTTAGGTTTGATTATTAACAAAAATACAGAGATTACAAATGATGTAACCAATAGAATTAAAGTTGGTCGGCTCAAGTGGAGCGGTGCTTTCGGCGTTCTATATGATAGACGAATACCTACAAGAAAATTTTATAGGACAGCTATTGTAAGACCTCGCTCCTTCTCAAAGACAAGACCTTACATGATTGGAATAAGAGAAATACTAACTAACCACACAAGAATAATAATCAACTGATATATACAAGCATGCATCGGTATATACAACAGTACAACTATCAGTGTGCGATCTCACTATAATATAAAAAAAAACTTAAAGCCAACAAGGTCTTATTACAACACCCAAACACAAACCAAAATTTAGAAGACTACACAAAACTAGAACTCATCCAATACCCACGCCATGCTATGTATACAGTGGACCTTCTCAAGGATTGCTCCTAGCCATCAAGGCTAGTCAAATCTGTTAAACTGTGTGGGGGTGAGCTATTTATCAACGTGCTTACAAACACTAGTTAAAAATCAATATAAATTTGCACGCAAAAATAGTTTATGGGAAAAATTTGATAACCATATTTTTCAATCTCTTATGTTCAAAAATTGTTCCCTTAATTGAGGTATAACCATAACAATTTTCAAGATATCACATTTCAGCTTTTAAAAGAGGAATATTAACAATTTGTGTCAATTCTTTTATAACAAAGGTAAACATCATAATTGCATATCGAAAAGATATATAGTATGTTCTCATAGTTTCTGGGGTTGTTTTCACCTCCCAACCAGGAGTTGGTACAGTATCGTTTTCTCAAATGTTTCAGCTTACTCAAAGGATAGGGATTTAACCATTTGCAAGGGTCATTTCACGATGCTCAATGGTAGAGCTAGCTTGCAATGCTCAATTCGAAGCTGCGGCCATTTATAGTACATCATCACACCCCCAATGTGACACTGCCCCACATTCATATCCAGGCTATGGAACCAAAATACATTTTTATTTTCTTCATCTCAAATATTGCTTGTGGATTCTCATACCTCAAAACAAGTCGTAAATCATAATTTCTACTTCGTAAATTCAACATATTTTGAGATAAATAAAAGTATCGGTATCACAATTTATAGAGACATTAGCTAAGTGTCAAAAATACCCTACTTTGTACAACAAAAATTGGAGATCGATGCTCACTTCCTGAGTTCAAAAGTTGATTGCCTGACCTCTTCGACACCTAGATACAAAATGACCATAACTAACCTTATCATATTCTTTTGTATACAGAGTTGCATGAATGTTCGTATATAGACAACTCTCAATTTAAGGATCTTGAATTCTCATTCAAACATACATTAAGATGTTACTCATGCTTTTAATAAGTTTTAAATTTCTTCAAAATTAGTTTAGAATTTATTATAGCTCATCAAAGTTCACCGGCTTACTTAATTTCACCTCAATTACGCACTACCAAGACCATTTCTAAGAACATTAGATAAATACAATAAGTAATTATTTTTGAGATTTATACCATATGAAAATAGAATTAATAACCTTTATTTCGGTAGGTTATAAGTGTAAAATGGATTTTGGACGAAAAAATTATAGTATTTTGAAATTAACATAACAATACCAAAAATTAAGTTGTAGAGATAGATTTTGGGTCATCTTTAAACTGAAATATGTATTTACTGAAAAAGAATTAGATTGCAAGGCTTATACTGTTAGAAAGATATACGAGTCCTGGTTCTAAAAAAAACAGTGCACAATTCTGAGTTTTCTACCGCAACTTATGGCCATTTTAAGAAAGTGTATCAGTACTATCTGCACCTAATTGGGTTGAACAAAAGTGTCATGATATTGTTCCTCTAATTTCACTCCAAAACAAACTAATTAAACTCAAACCATTACTTGACATGTAAAAAACAGGTTCTAAACCCTTTCAAAATAATTTTTTATACGAAAAATTGGTGAACAGTCCAATTTATAAGCCGTTTACTGTTTTTCATCCAACATAAGATTTTTTAACGAGCATGGTCAATTCTCATAAAAGTTTTAACGCGTAAGGTCTTTTTGGGACAAAAATACTACAGAACAAATAAATTTATCTGTCTTTTATTGAAAGCACGTATAAAGAACACAGATAAATTTATCTGTCTTATTGAAAGCACGTATAAAGAACACAGATAAATTTATCGGTGTCTTTTCAAAACATGTATAAAGAACACAGATAAACTTATCTGTTAGGTATAAATATGCACATAGATAAATTTATCTGTTTGCAGGGTATTTTCGGGAGAAATCATGTAATTGAACCTTGCGCCTTAAAATTTTTGTTGATAGACCTTATGCGTTAGAACTTATTTTTTTGGACCTTTAGCTAAAATTCCCTTTTTAATAACCAAATCATTCTCTTTAAAACTCAAACAAAACAACAATGTTTTAAGCCATCCATACTTTCTCTATTATAATCAATTATTTTTGGGTAATTAATTATAATCAATTTATCATCACTTAAGAGGTGTCATACAAAACTCTAAATATTAAACATCTCCATTTACAACCACTCTAATACTAACTCCAAACTCAAGAGATGAAAATCACAATATGAACATGAAAGAAACAATAACTTTTAGTACGACACTAAATCTCATACTTCAAACAAGCTTTTCTAATTATTTTTCTAGGTTGTTCTTTGAATTTTCCTTCTTCTTCTTCTTCTTCTTCTTTTGGTGAGCAAGATTGTAAAGAAGCTCCTCTACTCTTATAAATCCATCATTGCATATAAGCATGAAGTGTAGATTTAATAGGAAATTCTAATTTCCTAACAAGCATAAGGTGTAGAATTAATAGAAATCCTAATCTCCTAACAACCATGAGGTGCATTCTTAATCCCTAATCACCTTTCTAACTCTTAATCATCTTAGTTAGGCTAATTTAAAATTATTAATCCCACTAATCTTGTTCCACCACAAAATGACACATGGCACACTTGATGGCTCGCCAATTTTTTTTGCCAAATTATACTTTACTCCACATTTTAAATAAAATATAGCAATTAACCCCTAACTAAGAATTTAGAAATCATACTAATAACCCTAAACTTTAATAATTCACGCCTTTACATACTCATTTCAAAGTAGAATTATTTCTATAATTTAATAAAATAAAATTATAATATAAGAATGCAAAGTGAGAGTCTTACAACTATTAGACCAACGATTCTATATGGAACAAGTTGTTGGGATGCTAAAAAATATCACATAAATAAGATGAGTGTTGCTGAAATGAGAATGCTATGGTGGATGTATGGTAAGACTACAATAAATAAAATTAGGAATGAAAAGATTCGTAGAATGGTGGGGTTCGTACCAATTGAGAATAAGTTAAGAGAAAATAGATTAAGGTACTTTGGATACATATAACGCAGATAAGTTGATGTAGCAGTAAAAAAAGCGACAAGATCGTGATAAATGAAAACAATAAAGAGAGTGGTAGAGCTAAATTGACATGGAATGCTGTATTAAGAAAACATATGAATTTATTGAAACTAACTGAAGATATAACCTTTAACAAAGGAGAGTGGCGTAGAAGGACTCGTGTAGTTGACCCCAATTGATTGGGGCAAATGTTTAGTTTGGTTTGGTAGTAGTGCTATCTTAGCCTCGGGTACGGATATTATAGGGAAGTAGATTCTCTCTTGTAGATTAAATTTCATTGGCAAAGGTGTAATTGGCTTGTGAGATTGTGTAACATGAAGGAATTTTTATTTTATTTTATTTTTTTACTTACAGAGACACAGCACTAATTGCATCAAAGATGGGAAAACGACAGCAACCATTTGGCTTACAAGGCTGGTGGTGTAGCATGTAAGGAGTTACTACAGGAAATATCTATATCTTTGGCGCCATGGAGGAACTATCTTTCCATTCTTCTACATTTTAGAAGTAAAAGTAATTCTCTTAATTTTAGTGACTCAAATGGTCATGGTTTCGAGCCAGCTTGAGATAACCCTGAGTTGCGTCTTATGCACTTTTGGCTGATGAGATTTTCATACAAAAATGCTAGAGTAGAGTTTATCTCCTTGTTTGTTTCTTTTGGTTGGCATTTTGTATTATGTCATTAATCGACTGTTTCACCAAGTCATCTTTTTAGCTCGAGTTGGTTTAGTATTACCTATTAAGCCGTGAACAGCATTTTGTATTATGTATGATATGTTTATGAGGGTTGTATCATTGTTTGTAGTTTGAGGACTAGCTTTGCTATTGTAAATGTGTTTTTCCGTCTATCTTAAAATTGGTCAAATTTTCTATGCTTATCTTTGATCAAATCTTGCCTTGAACTATCAGGATAAAAGAATTTACACTTTCGGATGCAATAGAATATGTATATTCGTATGTAAAAGACGTAAGATTTGTACTACTGACCTGCCTATTGATGCAATGGTGAGCAAAGAGCCCCCGGCTTTTCTATTATCTGTTCAGGTACATAGATCCACCAAAGCAAGATTTGTATGTAAAAGACGTAAGATTTGTACTATTGACCCGCCTATTGATGGGGTTTTTGCTTTGGTGGTTCTGTGTACTGGAACAAATAAAAGAAAAGTTGGGGGCTCTTTGCTCACCAGATATAGCCCAGGCATGAAATTTATTGAATTTTGCGATCACATATGGACAAAGCCAATGTAGCCATCTAATGAGCTTGCTGACAGGAATTCAAGTGGCATCTTTGTACGCTTAAGAAATAAAGAAGACATGAACTATCACCTCTCACTTGATTTTCTTCAATTTAAAAAGCAAGTTTTTTGCCGAAAAGCTCTCTCGTTTGAACTCTATTCTAGCATTAAGATTCACTGCACAGATTTTGATTTATTATTATCACTTTGAGTTTCAAGGTGTCTGTAGATTTCTGAATACTCACTTTTGGACTCCCGGGATTCTTTTAAATCTGTTGCTGTCACTCTTCAGTCTGCAGCTACCTTACTTTCTGAAGCAATTACACTGAGCTCGTCCGGTACTTGGGAGGAAAAGGAAGAGGAAGATATCGTAGAAGCAGTTTCAGAACTGGGTACAATAGCAATGCCCATATTGGCCAGGATCCAACCAGTTGATTTAAGTTCCACAAAAAATGTTTTCTTGTCTGCAGTTCGCTTTGCCACATCCATTGGTGGACCATGCCCTCCATTTGGTGATGATCTGAAAACTTCTGCTCAAGAGCAAGTTGAATACATGCTTGGGGAAGATGAAGACACCCCTTTGGTTACAACTGATGAGGAAGTTATAAAAGAGGTGAGAATGGGCCTTTCAGAGATTTGTTTCTCATTTGAGAAGGACTTGTCTTCCCTGCTTTTGGAGTGTGACCTCATATCTGACACAGCAGAGAATAAGATATTGCAGATTCTGTCTGACCTAGAATGGATGTGTACTATCCTCCCAAAGATGGATTTAATGAAGGACTTTGTCACTAAGTGGGTAGAAATTTCAGTTAATGTCTTGAGGGTTGTTGAAGACAAGAAACTTGATTCTCTCATGTGGGGTCTCAAGGTAAAGCTAATAGAAGTGACAGCAAAGGTCTTGGAAGCAGTTGGGTATGGAACTGTAATTCTTCCAGCACCACATCGGGTGCAATTGCTGAAAATATGGTTACCCTATATAAGGAAGACGAAGCCTCTTCTTGATTCAATGGGCAACGAGGATACAGGTTTCCCTTGCAAGATGGGTGAAGACCTCTGCCAGAGCATTGAAGGGGCTGTTATCTCGTTGATACTGGCATTGCCATCGAATGATCAAGCTGATATTCTTGCAGACTGGATGAATGCGGAGCAGTTGAGATATCCTGACCTGAGCGAGGCATTTGAGGTCTGGTGTTACAGAACCAAATCTGCGAAAAGAAGGTTACTGGAAGGGGCCTTGGAAAGAGTTGGCGATGGAAATGCCAACCTTAGACTGTGATTTGTCACGCTGATTTTGTAGCAGTAAGCTTAATTTATTTAAGAAAGGTGGACGGTGTTTATAATTGTAGCTTTCTTACCTTGTAGTTTCCTAATTGGCCCTTATAATATTCTAAGCAAACAAGTGTGCCCAGGGAATGACTGAGTGACTGACAGAGCATCATTGTTTGTAGGTTGGTCCTTTGGTTGTGAACTAAACCAATCATATCCCTGTGGGCTGTGGCTGTGAGTTGGTGGTGTGATATGTGTAACTTTCCCAACAGTTTCCTTCTTGCTGGGATTACAATATTAATTTGGTTCTCTTGTTTGCATCCTTTGGATATGCAACCCTTATAGCAAAGATCAAATGCTTTTACATTTCTAAGATCAAATGTTTCTACATGTGAGATGATTGCACGGCCATGTAGTATTTAAATGTGATTGTAAATGTGATTATCAAAATACACATTGATTCCCGAATTTCTTTGGCTTATTAACCCCCTTTGGATGGAAACTTAGGCCCCATTCAGAATAGTAGCTTATTGGCTTATTTTTATGTGTTCATTTTTTTTTCTTTGGTAGAGGTTTGTTTTTTATTTTTTGATCAAAATATTTTATGTTTTGAATTTTTTTCATTAAGACAAAAGTGAAAAAAGTAATAATTTTTAATCAAAAAGTGATTTTTTTCCTTTATAGAAAATTTTGGGTACTTTTAGTCCAAGAAATAAAAAATATTGTTTGCCCAGAAGCTGAACATTTAAAAAAAAACAAAATTTTTTTTTCTTAAGGTATAGAACTTCAAAAAATTGCTTAAGATATAAGAACAAGTCAAATGCCCCCTAATATTGAAAGGCAAATTGATAATTTGATAAGAAAAAAAAAGCAACAAAAAAAATGTTTGTTTTGCCAAACAACAAAACTTCAAAAGCAATTGAAAAGGCCAACTAAAAAACTTTGAATCCAAACGCCACTCACCACTTTTTTCTTTCCTTCCTTTTCATTTTAATTTTTTTGATTAATAGCTTCCGTTATTTGGGGATTTCACAATTATGAGTGGCCAACGATTGGGCTTGTTCATTTTTCTTCAAATTTAATGTTAATATTTACAAATTTTCTGATTTAATGGTCACACCAGTTCAGTGGGTGGCAGTACAAGTCATTTTATGATTTCTGTCGTTTTTTTTCTGATTCTCTTTAATGCTACTACGCTATCTGCATTTAATGATTGCGACAAATGAATTGGTAGCAACTTAGTTTCATAAAATGATAAGGAAAATACTAATCATCTTAATGGACGATGGACGATGGTTAAGAAATATATAATGTATAGATATTTACATAAAATGTATTGATATTTATAAAAGTGATAGGTCTCACACTAAAAAGTATATTGATATTAAAAATTTTTTGTCTTAATTAAACTATTAATTATCGTTCAATGAGTGTTGGTTAACACTACCCAAATGATAATAAGCAATTTTTTTTAAAAATTATTTTATTTTAACAAATTCTCTTGAAAGTTTGTATTAAATTACAAAAGTACACAAATATCTTAGTTCTCTATTAAGTGAACATTATTATACATTCAAACCATTGATGCTGTTCTTTAATAATTTAAAATTTAAATACAATATAATTGTGCTTAGAATTTGATTGTGGGAGTTCTCATTTACCATAAAATCTTCAAACGGCCAATTGAACTACATGAATTTAGTTATCTAGATTAGGGCCATTTTTTAGATAATTGTATTTGTTTATTTTATTTTATTTATTTTTATTTTTAATAATTTTTTATCGTTTATTTAAATAATCATATTCTTTGGCTTTTTTCATATTTTCATCGTATTTTTTTTTATTTTTTGAATTAATCTCATCGAGACGATTAAGAAAAATAAAATTTTTAATAAAATTTTTTTTTAAAAAAGTTCAAAAATGATTTTTAAAAAAATCTCAGAAATTTATTTAGCCCGCCTAGGTCATTCCTCTTTCACTATAAAAAGGGTTAAAATGGATTACAAATATTTATATATATGGTGATTTTATAATCTCACACGATAAAATCACTTGTTCAGTCGAATTTTGACAATTTTGACTTAGTTTTTTGTTTTTTAATATAGCTCCTGTTTGGGATATATTTAAAACGTTTTTAAGAGTTACAGCATCTTTTTAGAAAAAAAAAGAAAAAAAATTAAATTATTTGAGATAATTTTTTGCTTTTTATTAAAATATCAAAAATACCCTTACATTTTTATTTTAAAGTTGTGTTTTGGATATTAGTACTTCTTTTTTTTATTGTGAGAGGAATTGAATTTTTTAATTAAAAATATTATAGTTATTTTATTCTAAAAAATTAGTGTTTTTGAAATATATATAAGTTTTTTTCTTAAAAAAAGAGTAAAAAAAATTAGTAATTTTTTAAGAAGGCTAAACAGTGCCTTAAAAGTAAATTTATTTGACCAAAAGTCAACTTTTAACATAGTCCAAATGGAAGCATATTCATGTAATAGTATTAATTTTCAATTGGTTAGAGGATTAATTTTTAAATTTTTTTTTATAATATATATATATATATATATAAAACTAACTTCCTCCTCTCAGTTAGGACTTAGGAGTATTAACTACAAGGAAGATCGACCCTACTTTTGTAGCCCATCAATAGCTATATTGTAACAAACAAAAATCTCAGATTAAACTTGAAAAGACTTAAATAAAAACCTTAAAAATGCAAGGACCACTTATTTGTTTAAGCTATGCTCAAAGCCTTGTATGAATCTGTTTTATAATTTTTTTTTTTAATTACTAGAATTTGAGTCATATTTATTAATAATAAATATTTAAAATCTTGTATTCTGAAAGCTAAAATGACAAAAATCTTAAAAAAGAAGTTAAATGCTAAAGACTAATCCGAATAGAATTTAAGCAATTAACCCATTGAGGGTCCGAGAATTGTCTTAACGGTGGCTGTAAGAGTGTTAAAAAGGGCATATATATATATAAAATTGGGGCGTTGCATTGCAACAAATATCAAGAAATGAATTTTGAATAAGGATGGGGGGTCCCACTTCCAACAACCAATTGTCGCCCCTTGATCAATCTCTCACCCGTCTTCTCATCTCTGCCTCTGCAACTGAATTGCGTGTCGGTGTTATTAATATCTTCCTTCTCCTCGCTTGCTCTGCATATAAATCAACACTTGTTCCCTCTTATTCGCCATTCGGTACTCACATACACCACCGTCCGTCTCCAACAAATTACACACAGCAACATCACGATTCACGATATAAATTACATATATATATATATATATATATATATATATATATACAGAGAGAGAGAGAGAGAGAGGAA
>JAOTRH010000013.1:9239612-9265370 GCA_034768845.1 Heliamphora exappendiculata | reverse complement strand
CTCTTAAAAGTTAAATTTTTTAGATATTCCAAACATGAGCTTAATAAGGCAATTTCAAAATATAAAGTTTATATATATATATATATATATATATATATATATATTAAGGTATAAGATTTGAAATTAAGAATATTTATTCAAGCACTCCAAAAAAGTGCATTATCATTGCACCTAAGATCTCAAGTGCTTAGCAAAAATATCATGTGCACCTTTGATAATTGTGGTCATCAAAATTTTTATTGTAGTGATGCTAAAAAAACAAAGGACTTAGAGTCGAGTTTCTCGTTAACAAACAAATATTGTGTACAGTACTGACAGTCTTTTATCCTAGCGAAAGCGAGTGTATAGCTGGATGTTCTCTCAATGACTTCTCTCTCAAGGCTCTGCTGCTACTAGGTCACCCTGTAACGACTTAAGTAGATTACTGACATAATAATTAGAATAAATAATTTAACAACACAGCCCCTCTTATTGATGTGAGATAAGGCATCACACATTTTCTTGTACTCGATCTTTATTTTCGAGAAGATTTGGTGTCAACTTATTATTTTGCCGCGTCGACCTGATGAATTAATTGAATGAGTTTAAACAAGAAATTAAAAAAATATATGGAATGAATTCAAAGCTTTAAGTGAGAGATAAATTGAAGCTTGATTTCCAAGTGAAATATTGAAAAGAATTGATGTTTGGGTCAACTTGGACTTTCGGCATACAATGACTGGAAATAACGTTGGTTTACTTTTCAAGAATATAGACGTTGGAATTTTTTGTAATATTTTAAAGAGAATAAGTCAGTTGAATGCCTGGAGTATAGTCTAAATATAGACGTTGGCATAGATAGTCGACTTGAATGCCGAGCAGGGCCCAGGACCTTGTAAGCGTGTTTTGAGTTTAATTTAAATTTTATAATTTGATTGGAATCGTTCATTATTTTATAATTGATAAATAGTTAATTTCTGTAAAAAATTGAGTTAATCGAATATCGTTATTCATATGATTGGTGTACATTTAACTTATATTTTATTCTTAAAATCTTATAAATTGATTATTTTATTTGAAAATAAACATATTTCAATCATATTAATAACGATATCCGATTAACTTAATTTTTTTTAAAAATTAATTACTTATCAAATATAAAATAATAAATAATTCCAATCAAATAATAAAATTTAAATTAAAGTTGAAAATACTCCCTACAATACTTTTGCTGTGACTTGGGTTACAGCAAAGTCGCTCGACCTGCCGTCCAGTACTCTTGTAAGTTGATGTGACTGCTTGGTAGGTAAATACTCAGAGACTTCCCTCAAAATATATATAAAATAACAATAAAATTTTGATTGAAAATTTTGATTTTTTAATTTTTTAGTTAAAAATAATAAAAATTTAATTTTAAAATATAATAATATTTTTTATTCCTAACTTATTTACTATAACTATCAACTATATAAAATTGTTAATATCAGATATATAAAATAGTAAAATAGTTCACTTTGAATAAAAAATAAAAAAAAATTTAACTTTTTATCCGAACAAATAACTTTAAAAAAAAATTAACTTAAAAATTAAATTACCAAACAGTCTACTTTAAATTTATTTTAATTTTTTTGTTAAAATTTTTTTAAAAAAAAAAAAACTTTTAAACTAATTCTTAATTGTGCCTAATTATGTTAATTACGTTTCATGTGGTGTGTCCTTCCAGAAAATACACAAAATATCACTCATCTCCAAATTTTCAGTCCAGATAATAAAACAAGAAAACTTTTTCTTTGACAATTCATATTCTTATATTATTATAAATTTTTTTTTTTTTTTTTAAGTACCTTCACTTTTAACGCGTACAAACTTGACGGGTTCAAGGGACATCTGTGGAAAACTTGACGCGTAACTCATATATATATATATATATATATATATATATATATAGTTTAAATTCTACACGGTATAACTGTGGAAACAGTTAATTATGAACAACCAATGAAATTGGCACACCTCACCGGTGGTTGTTCTGTCTCTGTTATTAACTTACTTGGAGATTATTTGGCTAATTAAAAACAACAAATAAACTTTTCAACTAACCATGGTTTAAAAAGAAAAAAAAAAAAGAGACGATTCAGCATCTTCAGCTTAACAAATTAAAAATACTGAATGATGTAATGAGCGCACACGTAACCAAATATAAATAAAAATCTTATGATATTAATTAGTTTGAAACTGCTAATGAACATGAAATTTGTCATACCAGTTAAGTTTATAGGCATTGAAATTCTAGCACAATTTGTTAATTAAAGACATTGTTGTTGTTTGAGTTTGATTGATAATATAATTTTTAATTTTTTTATAGTTAAATTTTGAGCTGATTAATAATGGTAATGGTATATACTTTTTATTTTTGGTTCTATTTGTTATTTGGATTAAAATTATATTTTTGTTTCTGGTTCTACTTATTTACTAGTTGAATTAAAATTATAATTTTATTGTTGGTTACATGTAATAGTTGAATTAAATTATTATTTTCATTTAATAGTTAAATTAAATTAATTAGGATTTGGGCAAAAAATCTCAATCTCAATTTTAGTACATGTTTGGGATGTCCAAAAAGCTTGAGTTTTAATAGATTTAATTTTCTTAGGAAAAAAATGAAAAAAAAAGTGTTTGGAATAACTTTTTAAGGTATTTTTTTTTTTACTTTTTATTAAAATGTCTAATATGCACTTACTTTTTTTCTTTTAAATTATAGTATTTAAGATGTTGACACGATTTTTTTAATGTTAAGAGTATAGTTGAATTTTTAATTAAGAGACTAGCTATAGCCATTTTATTTAAAAAAAAATGTTAGTATAATTGAGATATGTATAAATTTTTTTATTATAAAAAAACAATGAACGACTTTGTAATATTTTTTATTTGATTCTCTTTTTACCGAAGAACAAATAGTTGTTAGCCGAACAATGTTTTTGATATGTTAACCTGAAGTTGCTTAACCGTCTTTTCTTTTTTTCTTTCAAATCATACTTAGTTTAAAAGTCTATTTGTTGCTTCCAATTAGCCAAACAATCTCCAAGTGAGTTATGAATAACAGTCGCCGAACAACCATTGGTGAGGTGTGTCAATTTCATTGGCTGTCCGTAATCCTCGGTTTCCACAGTTGTATTTTATTAATGACTAAAATGAACTCATTTTAATAATTTGAAAAGTAAAGAGTGTCTTCATGTACCACGTATCAATCACGCCATCTGAGGTAAATTTTAAAATTTTGGTATTTGTTTTAATTTTTGGTGTTCCAATTAATTTATGTGCATGTTGATTAATTTTTAAAGAACGAATTCTATCTTTCATTAATAAGATACTAATAAACAATACAATTAAAATCTCTTGAGTACTAATTTCATAGTTGAAACAAAATATTCTATTTGACTAGTCACAAAGAATTAATTTGTAGCAATTATAAGGTTTTGAATTTAAGATCCTTGAAGAAGCAAATTCTTAAGTCCTATGCCTTAACCATCAAAGTAAGTAAACTCCTAAAATTAAACATTTTTCATTTTTATTTAAAAGTTATTATTACTTTTTTTGGATCATTTTTAGAGAAAAATAAGAAAATAAGCACCATAAAATTGGATTTATTAATTTATTTTTATTTTTAAATTTATTTTAATTTTTTTCAACCCATTTCAATTAGAGAAATTAAAAGACTAATAAAATCTAACTAGATAATTAAAAAAAATTCTAAAAATAAATAAAATAAAATAAAATAAAATAAATTATCCATTTTATCAAATCAGGCCAATGTAGCATATTAATCACTAACCGTTAATGAGTTTAGATCAATTACCTCTAATTTGTAACACCAATATTGACAATGCTTTGGGGCAGTGAATAATGGCCTCTTTTGAGAATCAGTTTTAAGTTAGATTTTTTATTTTCTTAAAAAAAAAAAGTTTAAAAGTTATGTTTGAAAACCCCAAAGTCATTTAGCCTTTTAATTTTTTTACATATTTTTTTTATATTTCTTAAAAATATCATAATTTTTATTATAAACATTTCATTTTTATAAAAATTATATTTTTAAAATTTACTCATCAAAATCTATCAAACATTATCCATATTGAATATAAAATTATTAAAAATAAATTTTAAAAAATTATAATAATTTTAAACCAAGTTTTTTGTCTTTTAACTTAAAATCACTTATATTATTTACCAAATAAATTTTTTACTTATTCACTTAAAGCAATTTTAATCATAAAAATTTAACTTAATGTCAAGTTGTCAAATGAGTCCATGGCTCTGAACTAAAGGAAATAATTAATAGAGATTGTTGTTTTGTTAACTGACTTTATAAGTTAAAATGGTAAATAAATAATATTTTTTTTCATTTATTTAAATTGTGAAAACTACTATACATTTAATAGTAACTTCACAATTTAAACTAACGAGAGAATGAATATTATTCACTCATTTTGTTAAATAGTTACACATGCATATTTTATATAACAGTTTTTAAAGAATTAGCTATTTTGTATTCAAGCATTTTATTTATTTGATTCTAGCAAAGTTTTTGAATTTATCATTACTTTCGTCACAAGTTGTTTCAACACACAACTTTACCCAATTGAAAAAATATATATATCCATCTTCAAAAAAACAGTAAGATAAATATTATGCATTTTGCCTCTATTTGGCATCTCTAAGAAGCTAGTTTTTTTAGTTAAAAAAAACTAATTTTAAAGTTATACTATTTGGTTTGTCTAAAAATCCAATTAATATTTTATTTTTTTCAACAAAAAAAAAAAGAAGTCTATATGCATTTCAAACGCACAAACTTTTTTCAAAAATAAAATAATTATAGTACTCTCAAACTAACAATTAACACTACTCCCAAAAATACAAAAAAGAAAAGAAAAAGCATATTAGACATTTTAAGAAAAATAAAAAAACTATAAAATGACTAAACAAATTATCCAAACAATCTAACATTTTTTTTAAAAGTTAAATTTCTTAAAAATTAGATTTTTTTAAACATTCAAACACACACACACACACATATATATATATATATATATACACATTGTTTTGTTTGACTTATTATATTAAGCAGTTGTCTAGAATACATGCTCTTGACAACGTTTGACTACAACATGGTCTTAATTTCAATGATACATTAATTATTATTCTTGTGTAATAATCAACAACTTTAACCCCTCTTTCACTCTTTCTTTTATATATATATAAAAATCTATGGAGAAAGGTGGCCACATAATTTGAGGATTGAGCAAACATGAAAGACATTAGCTATTTCATGTCATTCATGATTGCGATCTTGTTTTTTGAGCAAACCTCGTATGTGTATGCGGTGAAACTAAACAACAGTAATAGTAATAATGAAAAAGGCGTGATATTGATAGGGGCTATAGTTGGCCAGAGTTGTCGAAAGGGAAAAGAGGCAAGTGTGGCGGCAAAAATGGCAATTCACGATTTCAACCGTCGTACTAACCAAAGTTTGGAGCTGCACATTATAATCACAACCCAAGCCCAACCCCTCTGCGCAGCTCGTGCAGGTACGCTAAAATAATTATTATTAAGTGTGTTATATTCATATATACCAAAGACTGATCAAATATAAATCTGAGACAAGAATAAATTTTTTTAAATCTAATAGTTTATTAATAATAAACTCTTTTATTTAAGAATTTTTATCTTTATTTTTTATTTGTGTTCAATTGGTCATAAAAAATCTGTGCACATTTTTTTTTATTAATTATTAATGTTCATTTGCCCGACCCTTCATTTGATTCACTCATCTTGCAAAAATAAATTTAATAACTTTTTGTAGTAGTTTTGGCACTCTTTTTCTGTTTTTTTTTTTTTAAAAGGGAGTTAATTTTTTAATTGAGCTTATTATAATTGTTTTAAGTTAAAAAATGACACTATTATAGTTATTTATTTAAAAAAAAAGTTAAATGTTTATGATGTGCATAAATTTTTTTCTTTAAAAATTAAAAATAAATTAATAACTTGTTAGATATGTTAAACAGTACAGCATAAAATCTATTCTTTTTAAACCCAAAAAAAAAAATTGATTTTTAAGAGATACCAAACAGGGCCTTAATGTGTATACTGTTTATATTTGTTTTGGAGTGCAGCGAGACGGCTGATCAAGAAAAAGAAAGTCCAAGCCATTCTAGGACCTCATGCGTGGGAAGAATCGTCGTTAGTTGCAGAGATCGCCAGCGAAGCTCACGTCCCCATTCTCTCTTTCGCCAACCCATCTCCGGAATGGGCGACGGCGCGGTGGCCCTTCCTCATCCAAGCCGCTCCCACTCAACACGCGCAGATGAAAGCCCTGGCGGCCATTGTCCAGTCCTCGGGCTGGCACAGAGTCACCCTCATCTACGAGGACCTCGACTCCGCCTCCGATGGCGTCATCCCCCACCTCTCCGCCGCCCTCCAACAAGTTGGCGCCGAAATCGCCCGTCTTCTTCCTCTCGAGCCCTTCCCTTCTTCTTCGTTTTCCGACGAGCTCCGGATTCTGAAAGGAGAATCATGTAAAGTCTTTGTGGTTCACGCATCGTTGCCGCTGGCCGTCCGTTTATTCACCGGCGCAAAGGAGATGGAAATGATGGCGAAGGATTACGTATGGATCACCACGGCCGCCGCCACAAATCTCGTCCACTCCATCGACGCTTCCGCCATTGCCTCAATGCAAGGCGTCGTCGGAGTCCGGAGCTACTTCCCCGAAACCGCGCCTCGTTTTCACGACTTCCGACAAATATTTCGGCGGAAGTTCGGGGAAGACCACCCGGAGGAAGAAAACCACGAGCCCGGGATCTTCGCCGCGCAGGCCTACGACGCCGCATGGGCGGCCGCCACGGCGCTGGTCGAAACCAACATGCGCCGCGGGGGCGGCGGCGGCGATCAATTGTTGGGAACCCTATCGTCAATCGATTTCAAGGGGTTGAGCGGGGAAGTCCGATTCTACCGCCGGAAACTACCTCCGGCGAACGTGTTCCAGATTGTGAATGTGATTGGAAGGAGTTACAGAGAGCTTGGGTTCTGGTCGGAAGGACGAGGCTTCTCGGAGAGTTTTGATCTTGAAAGAGGGGATTATAAGGAATCTATGGCGGATTTGGCGCCGGTGTTTTGGCCGGGAGGGCCGAGGCACACTCCGAGAGGATGGACTCTTCCGACGGACACGCGGCCGATGAAGGTTGGCGTGCCGACCGGATCGTCGTTCAAAGAATTTGTGAAGGTGGAATATAATGAACAGACAAAGAGCATTTGTTATACAGGACTCTCCATTGAAATCTTCAATGCAACCATCCGTCGCTTGCCGTATTACTTGCCGTATGAGTTCTTGCCTTTCAGCGGCACCTACGATGATTTGGTTGAGCAAGTTTACAAAGGGGTGAGAATTCTTTGCTTACCTGTTTCTCTAATTTGTGCCGTTTTTGCTCATTTTTATGTTTTTTTTTAACTTTTTTATTAGATAAAATATTCTATTTTATGGAATCAACCTGAAAGTTTTTTTAAAAAATATTTTTTTTTATTATAAGATAAAATAAACTTCATTAATGAATGACCAGCTCAGCAATATAAAATTTGTCTTATGACTTATTTTGACTTTTTTTTTTGTTTTTTTTTGTTTTCTTTTTATGTTTTTGTTAAAAAAATCTATTTTTTGGCTCATTTAAAGGAGTTTGAAAAATATAATTGATGAAAAATATTTACTAAAATATTTTCTCTCTCCTACTTATTTACCGAATAAAACCCTTATTTACGACGGATATAGATCCAAACATAACTACATACACGCCACCAATCAATCTAATTACGGAAACATTATTCCACACGATTTTTTTGACCGGAAAAGATAAATGGATGCCTCAAAACAATTGAGGTAAAATAGTTATAAAATAATTGAATCTAAAATAGTATTATATTGTGTTTTATTTAATATTTTGTTTTTTTAACATATTTTTATAATTGAAATTTTTTATTTTATAGTATTTCTTAATTTCATTACTCACGGTAAAAATTAAATTAATTGGATATCTGTAATTATATGATTTGATTATATTTATTTAATACTATTTTTTGTAAGATTATATTTATTATTAATTTATATTTAAACAAATGTAATCTAGTCACATAACTATCAATATCTAATTATTTTAATTTTTTGCACTAGTGATTTTTTTAATAAATACTAAATAATAAATAGTTTTGATCATACAAATATACAAAAATACAAAATTTCTAAAAATAAATCACTAAAATAATTAATCGTCAATAATTTAGTGAGCATTCTTTACTCTCGTGGTTTCACACATTACTTTTTTATTTTTTAAAATTTAACTTTAAAATATTTTTAGGTTTTATTGTACGTATTTCTTTATTAAAAAAATTTGTACTTTTACAATTTATTGGTCGAGATCTATTAATCAATATGGATGCCAGATATAAAAATATATAAAAATACAAAAATAACTTTTTAAAATTCATTTTTAAGAAATTTAAATTAACAAAATTTTTTGTTTGGCAAGAAATTTAAAGTTAAGTTTTTTTCTTTTGACTTAAAGTTAAAAATTTTTTAAAAAAAACCTTAATAATTTTATTTTTTAAGAGAAAATAAGAACTATTTTAAAATCTAGTATGAGAAATTTATCATATATATATTTTTAATTTTTTTATTCCTAATTTTAAATGAAAATAAACAACTTATTAATGATAAATTTATCAGTACAATTTTTTTCATACATAGTATAAGAAATTTCTCATACATATTTTTTCTTAATTTTGTCTTTCTTAATTTTAAATAAAATGAGTAACTTATGAATGAAAAAAAATTTAGTATAATTTTTTTTCATGCATGATAAATTTTTCATAGATATTTTTTTTTTAATTTTGTCATTCTTAGTTTTAAATTAAATAAGCAACTAATGAATGAGAATTTTTTAATACTGAGAATATTCTTAGTGTTCAAAACTGTTAGAACATTCTCAGTATCAATAAACTGTGAAAATATTCTCACTGTTACATTTGGCGCTTTATAATATCAGTATAAAAAATTACTCATAGCACGCATATATATGAGAATATTCTCATTTAGTGATACATGAAAACTTCTCATATATTTTGAAATCTAAGTATAAGAAGTTTCTTATAGTATGTATGTATATGAGAATATTATCATATAGTGATATATGAAACTTCTTATATATTTTAAAATATGAGTATGAAAAATTTCTCATAACTTGTGTGTGCATGAGAATATTATTATGTAATGATATATGCATGAGAAATTTTTTATAGTATGTGTGTATATGAGAATATTCTCATCTTATAATATATGAGAAATTTTTTCATAGAATGTGTGTATATAAAAATATTCACATATTATAATATATAAAAAAAATCATGATAATTTGCTCATAAGTTAATATTGAGAACATTCTCAGCGTTCAAAACTGTGAGAACATTCTCAGTATCAATAAATCATGAGAACATTCTCACTGTTACTTTGGGGGCTTTGTAATATGAGTATGAAAAGTTACTCATAGCACATATATATATATATATATATATATATATATGAGAATATTCTCATATAATGATATATAAAAACTTCTCATACATTTTAAAATATGAATATAATAAATTTCTTATAATACATATGTATAAGAGAATATTCTCATATAAAGAGTATTCTTATATAGTGATATATAAAACTTCTCATACATTTTGAAATCTGAGTATGAGAAATTTCTCATAACTTGTGTGTGCATGAAAATATTTTCATGTAATGATATATGCATGAGAAATTTTTTATAGTATGTATGTGCATGAGAATATTCTCATCTTGTAATATATAAAAAGTTTTTATGGCACGTATGGATACGAGAATATTTTTATATAGTGATATATGAGAAACTTCTCATACATTTTGAAATTTAAATATAAAATTTTTTTCATAACTTATGTATGTATGAGAATATTCTCATATAATGATATATGAGAAGTTTCTCATAGTATATTTGTACATGAAAATATTCTCATCTTGTGATATATGAAAATATTTTTCATAACATGTGTGCATATGCGAATATTTTCATATATAAGAAATTCTCTTATAGTAATATATAAGAAGTTTCTCAGAGCATATGTATGTATGAGAATATTATCTTGTAGTAATATATGAAAAAAATTTTCGTAACATGTGTGTATATGAGAATATTATTAAAAATATTATCATATATTAATATATAAAATTTTTTCTTATAACATGTGTGTATATGATAATATAATCATATAATGATATATGAGAAGTTTCTTATAATATGAGTGTATATGAAAAATTTTCTCATAAAATGTGTGTACATAAAAATATTATCATATAATGATATATGAGAAGTTTTTCATAACATGTGTGTTTGAAAATATTTTTATATTGTAATATATAAAAAGTTTCTCATACATTTAATGCATGAAAAGGGAAAAACTACATAATTTGAATAAAAACAAAACAAAAATAATTTTTATCTAATCAACGAACTTAAAAAAATAATTTAAAAATTAATGAACTTCCTTTCTATTTTTTTTAATCTCTCTAAATTTTTTAGTTTTTTGTTTCTTTATAATAGAACGAATCTAAAAGTATAATTATTTTAATTAAGTTTAAAAAAATTTACTAAAGATAAAAAAAATTATAAAAATTTTAAAGTAACTTTTTAAAAAAATAGATAATAAAATTGAAAAAAACAATATAAATTTTTTTTTTCATATTTTGTATTAAACTTTTAATTTTTGAAATTATAAAAAAACTTTAATAAAATAAATAAATGACTCACACACTTCCATGCAACAATCTCAACCCATTTTTCCCATCCCGGTTATTTGTGGGACAACTCTTTAAAAAGAATAATTATTCAATACTTTTATAGTAATACTTCATTCAAATAATTAAATGACATATTTTTACATATTTAATAAAATAATTAAAAAAATAATAAATTCTATTAAATATATTAATAATTATAAAATTAGAACACTATCTAGATTTCTTCTAAAAGCATTGAATATTTGTTAGCATATCTGTTTTTAGAATTCAAATCACTTTAGTCATCAGTCATTAGCCGTAACAAAGAATGCACACCAACCAAACCATGTATGTGATTCGGACGCAATGCCAACAGTCGTGACCTCTTCATAAAATGGGCGGCTAAAAAAGCCATCTAAAAACAAGGGTTCCACCCAAAATTTTAAAAAAAAATGAAAAATGAAAAGAGAAGAAGGGGTCATTAGAATTGTATTTCTTGAGTCTTGACCATTAAAACTATTTTTTTTTTGTTTTTAATAATAATTAAGTAAAAATAAGAAAATAAAAAACCTCAGCTAAATCACATGCAAAAGCGTCACAACTATTAAAAATCCTCTCATTCAAAAGTTAATGTACAATATGGCCACGTTTGGAGCTCTGAATTATATTGGATTAATTTAATTTTTTTATTTTTTATTAAACTTTCTATTAATGAGAAAATAGAACAACTGTAAAATCACAAAGGACCAGAGAAAGAATAAATCGACACAATAATCTTATACAAATTTTTAATTAATCATAAAATTTTTTAATTTTATCTAGAATTCAAAACGCTGTACTTGGTGACGATTTTTACCGAAAGAGAAACAATAATTGCGTCTTCACCCTACTTTTCTTGCGAACCTGACTGAAGAACACCAATAACTCACACGGTGAAGAAAGAAAAGACCCGCGGCATTATTAATATATTAAAGGATGAATCTCATTAATTAAACATAATTATCAAATCAAAATTAAATTCCCTATAATATTTGAAATTAAATATATTAAAATAATAATTTATTTTTTAACCAGTCTAATTTTTTATACTCAACCAAAATAAGCATAGTCTTATGGGTTTGTTGATTAAGTGAAAGATGAAGCTTTGTAATTAAATATATTTATCAAATTAAATTAAATTTCACTCTCATATTTGCCATTATTAATATAACAAATGATGAATATCATTAATTAAATATAATTATCGAATCAAAATTAAATTCCCTACAGAATTTGATACTAAACATATTAAAATAATAATTTATCATTAAATTATAAACGATTTGATATATAGTAATTAACTTCTTTTCCCGCAGCATCTAGTTGAATGGAAGTGACTATTTATAACCGTTCGTTGAACAGACGCAATGAGGCATCAAATAAAACGGGGTAAAAACGTCAATATCCTCTACCGAACGACTGTAAAAGAAGAGAGAGAAAGAGAGTGCACAGAGAAGTCGTCTTCCACCTCCAGACCTTTCCTTTTTCTGCGAACTCGCGTGGTCTGGGCGGGACGTCTTTCATCGACGCGCAGTCATTTCTTGCCTTTTCACTCTATTCTAAATCTTTTTTTTTTTTTTTTTGTGAATGTGGATTACGCCTTATTCAGTCTTCTTTACCTTCGATCTATTTAGACAGAAGGAGAGAGATTACTCCAGCGCTTGAAATTCTTCTACATATGAATGCTTTCTGGGCTTGACCAGAATTTCACGAAAAGTCGAGTAAGAAATTTTATTTTTTTTCCCGTTTTCGTACTGTTTTGGGTGATCTATTTGTTGTTGAACTAATCTGTTGACTCTGAGTACTTATCTTCAAATGGTATGTTGTAATTTGTAAGCTTTATATCAGACAGCATCGACTTTGTTCTTGTCTGTAATCTGACCCTTTCCGCGCAATGATTACTAGGTTTCATGTACAAGATCTATTTCCTCCTTGGATATGTATACACTGTGATGTATGAATATTTGTGTATGTTTGTGTCATGGGTTTGGATTGCGATCTGGGTTTGGGTATTTCTGCCATATACATGAACTGATGGTAGATCTTGTTTTTGGTCTCCCCCCGCCCCCAAATTTAAAAATATAAAAAATATAAATACGTTGTTTCTGTTTGATTGAGATTCTATGATTGTCTTGGTTTTTTTTTTTTTTTTTCACGGAGGTAGGCTTTTATGTTTGAAGTCAGGGAACGATGGCCGGTCACAGCGAAGCAGAAGAAGAACAGTTTTTCGATACGCGTGATGAGATCACTTCTGTTTCTGATTTTGGTTCGGATAGCTCGGACGATTGTTCTTGTTCTGGAGTTTCCAATGGCGTTTTGAATGGTTTTGGGTATGAGGTTTGGACCAAAACTCCTGAAAGTCCTCGTCAGCGTCGCCAGAGGTTTTTGAAATGGATGAATACAAGTTTTGGTCGGAATCAGATTGAAAATGAGAAATCCGGAGATATACCTTGTGATGAAGTTAAAATGGATATTGACAGAGTTAACGAGGACAGTGGGGCTGTACCCCGAAACTCGAATTCGGAAGACTGTTTTCTGTCTGGTCGGTCTTCTCTGTCTGGCTGCTCAACAGAAGAAACAGAATTATCGGGGGGAGATGCACCCGTGGAGAATTTTAAGTGCATATCTAAGAATTCGGACCACAGGACGGAGTTTGTCATGGATGGGGCCAGTAAAAATGGATTTCTCAGCAGATTACGTGAATTTGGTTCAAAGAGGTTGGTTACTATTGAAGATTTCCAGAGAACTTTTGGCTCATCTTCTTTGGTTCAGCGATTATTGTGCCGGGAAGTTGAGGCACTTAACTTGGAGCATATGAAGAACAAGGCGAAGAGCGGTTGGCTTAGAAAATTAGGTGTCAAAGCACATATTGCGGGTAGACAAGGAGAAGCTAATTTGATGTCCACAGGTTTCAATACGGATGTGGGGACAGGGTTTCAAAGAGTTCGAGTCTACCCGTATAGGAAGAGATTGAAGGAGTTGTCTTCTCTTCATTCGGGACAAGAATTTCACGCACACGAGGGCTCAATCTTGACGATGAAGTTCAGTCCTGATGGTCAGTACCTAGCGAGTTCTGGTGAAGATGGCATTGTGCGGGTGTGGAAAGTGATAGAGGTTGAGACAACAAACAAATTGGAAATTCAATCTATTGATTCTTCATGTTTGTACTTCTCAGGGAATCATCTATCCAAACTAGGCCCTCTGGATGTGAATAAGGACAAAATTGGTAATGTGAAAAGATTGACAAAATCATTAGAGTTGGCTGATGTTATATTCCCACCGAAGCTCTTCCGAATTATGGAGGAACCTCTCCATGAATACCATGGACACAGTGGTGAGGTTTTGGCTCTTTCATGGTCCAAAAATGGGGTTAGTGTCTTCTTTAAAATGGAAAAATCCTGTTATTTTCTGGTTATGGAAAGGTTAAATAATTATATTTTTGATTATATATACTTTGTGTACTTCTGGTGTTAATTGTTTGTAATAACTTTGTTATCTTTTCAGTGTCTGTTGTCATCCTCTGTTGATAGAACAGTTCGCCTGTGGCAAGTAGGAAGCAACCAATGCCTCAAGGTTTACTCTCATAATAATTATGGTAAGATTCTGATCGTGTGTTTTGTTTTCTTTTATTGTGAATATCATAGCTTATTAGTTGTGTTAGTTGATACTAGCGGCTGAGGCATACGCGATGCGTGCGCAATTCGAATTAATTTAAAATATATAAAAATAATACATTTATTTAATATCGTAAAATTAAAACTCAAAATTTATACCACTATTAATTCATTCAATGTTAATGAAAATAAATGATAATGTTATATATATACACACATACTAGATTTCGAGTATTCTACAATATTTTGTTAAGAACTTTTTGAGATTCAAATCATCAAGACACTTTACTATTCAGATCAGGCAAACAAACAAACAAACAAACAGCTTATTGGGTTGATTTTGATTGGAAAAAACAAAATAGAAGATCAAACACTAACCAAAAAAACTCACAGGGAGAAAGAAACCAGAGTGTTGGCCTTAAAACCTCTGTACAAATTCTTCAATCAACCAGCATGAAAAGTGCCGATGTCGCCGGTTTGGAGAGAGCAAGCGATCTCGTCGGCAATGGTGAAGTACGACGTGACCCACCCACCCAGAGCCACCCATACGAATTTCGAAATTGACATTCAGAAACCCTAGAGAAAAGTACTATTGAAGAGGAAAGGGGGCTAAAAATTGGAAGTCCACCATAATTTGATCTCTGCAATTTGTCTCTCTCTCTCTCTCTCTCTCTCTCCTGTGTGTTTGTTTTTCTCTCTGCGATGGGTGTTTGTAGATATTGGTTTTTGGGAAGTTAAGTAATTGTCGGAATTGGGAAAGGACTATTTTAACCCTTGCAGTTATTTTTTTTAGGGTATACAATCTCAAGAATTTTGTAGAATAACGATGTGCAAACTTGGGTTTAAAAAATTCAGTTGGCTTCAAGAAACTAATTTTGGTACAAGTTTGATACGCATTGTTTACTCCTTAACTATTGATGCAGTGACCTGCGTAGAATTCAATCCCGTGGATGACAATTTCTTCATCAGCGGTTCAATAGATGGGAAAGTGCGCATTTGGGAAGTGCATGTTTGTCGAGTTGTTGATTGGATTGACATAAGAGAAATAGTGACTGCTGTGTGCTACTACCCTTGTGGGAAGGTTTGGTCAATTTCTGTCCTTTATATAATTTCTTATGGCAAACTTTAGCTTCCAGATTTTGTATGGATTTTGGTTAAGAATAAATACCTACTTAATTATTGCAGGGAGGAATTGTGGGCTTGATGGATGGAAGCTGCCGTATTTATCATATCATAGGTGCGCATTCATTTTTCACCAGCAAAATTCCCTTTCCCTTGAAGTACATCACCGCCTGTTGCAGAGTATTAGACTTAATAGACTCCGCGAATTGTGAGATGCTGATAATGCATATTGCTTCCTGCTGCATAGATTGGAAACATATTAGCCGAAGATAGGATGTATTAATCGGAATTAACACTTATTAATTATTAACGTAAGAAAGGATGTATTAACATAAGATAGGATGTATTAATCAGAATGAACATTTATTAATCATCCATAAACAACCTTGCTTTTTACAAAAAAAAATAAAAAATCTCTTATGTTTTATTTTCTCATAGGGTTGGCAGTGTGGAGCAGAGAGTTAACAGGACACCGTATAAAATTGAGCTGTTTCATAGATTTGATCTCCTTTTTTTCTGATAGCATTTCATGCCTTATACGATACGTGGGGACAAGTTAGAGACAAAAATGATTTATATCAAGGAACATTGGCTGAACCCATAATATTTGCCAATGATCTGTTTGATAAACTCGATTAAGGTTATAGTAAGCATAACAGATCATCCAGAAATATTCACACTCATAGGTAACCAAGGGTTTGTTTGGTATTCCGGATGGAATTGGATAGGATATGAGGGATAAGTAATACTGTGGGTCCCATATGTTTTTTTAATACTAGGGGATTATGGAATAGATTATGTATACGGTGAGAAATTTGATTCATGTTTGGTTAGGGTGGGATAAAAAATGAGATAATAGTTATAAATTTATTTCTGACCGTTAGATAAAGAGATAAGATAATCTTGAACTTAGTACTAATAATACCAAGGTATTATTACAAATAAGGTATTAATAATCTAGTGTTTATCAGATTATTAATCCTAGTTTCGCGATACAAACGCGGGATAAAAAGTCCGATGAGACAAAATCTGGATATGTGGATCCCATATGTTTATTTATCCAATTCAATCTCGTTTTATCCGACGAAATCAAACAAGCCCAAGAGTTTATAGTGGGAAAAATCCTCATAACAGGTAAGGTAAAAACCATATTCTGACGCAACCCAATTACTATGCAAATCCAGTTACAACCTAAATACCAAAGATCCTGAGCTAAAGATCCTACCTATTCAAGGCCTATAGTTGCGTTTTGATTTTTGCACCCACATGCATGTTTAGATCTTCCGTGGACTTACCAATTCACTTTTCTAGACTAGTACTTCATGATCCACAATCTCAAGGTTTTCAACACCATAATCACAATCTAGTTCCAACTTGTCGATCCCTAGAACATTCTATAAGCAATCTCAACGGTGATTGGGTATTGCCCTATGCTTGTGTAATATATATTCAAGGACCTCACAAATCCCTTATCTCAGTATGAACAACTATAATAGTTGCTACTAAAGTTCTCTCCCACAGACATGCTTCAAACTCGATAGCAGGTACAAAACTCCAATTAAGTAATTGGCCTCTTAGTGCTGTATAGATATAAACCGCAAAGATTTGAAGATCTTCGAATGACGATAAGGAATGAATTCTCTCAATGTGCATAACTCACTATGGAAATCTAAGGGCAACTATATATAGGTTCCTAGTAAAATCCTATGTTACCTAGAACGCTGAACGTTCCAAAACGAGGAACAAAAACAAGAATGTGGCATGTCACATGTTTTAAATTGTGGTACGATAGGATTAGACATCTATGGTTTAAAATATTAGAATGTACTTAATTCAAGCGATAAGCATACCATCAAGCATAATATAATTTTTCAAATTGTTCGTATAAAGTATATATCTCAAAACTATTATAACCAATTTATTTTGCATTTTTGTCTTGCTAAAGCTCCATTTTCTCTAAACCTTAAATTATTGCATTTGATTTTTTGTATAATGGAAAATATTAAAGAAATAAATAGAAAAGACATGGGGGGTTACTTTGGATTGCTAGTTTCACCGTTTCGGAACGAAGGTATACCATGTTTTGGAACGTACGCTCCAAAACGTAATTCGCGAGGGGGTGAGTGTTTTCCGGTAACACTGGACTAAAACCTATCCAAAATAGGAGTAAGATTCTATATGAAATGAAGTCAGGTTTCTGAAAAATACTATGTGATCAAACAGAGAGAATGCACATTTGAGTGGGAAGCATACTGGAATCGGTATGACAAAAATACTATGACCTAGAGGACATGTCTTTGAACAGTCAAGTGCCATGGTCAAACAGTGAAGCTACTAGAAATTTTACAAGAGAGAAAAAAAAAAGGCTTGATCTCATTCAAATGGTGAGATGGCATGTTTCGAAAACTCCAAAGGGTACTAAGACTAAGGAAAAGAATAACCCTCAATCCTTATAGATAAAAAGTCACATGTAGTACCCAACCCAACTAAATTACTAAAATGTGTATTAAAACCCATGAGATTGGTGTACCTACCTGCTGATACGAAATCTGAAGTGCAGTTGCATATATTTTGAAGTACCAACTGTAGTTTGTTTACGTGTGTAAACAGTTTCACTTGAGTATTCTAGATATCATTACTTGGAATAACTTAAATTATGTCCAATTATTGCAAACGCTTGGAATGAAATTCCTAGCGACAAAAAATGACCTAGGGAACGTAATTCATAGCTCAGTTTTCCTCACAATATGAAACATATAGTAGGGGACAATAGAGATACTACTGATTACACAAGAAGGTGTGCATGCCTGATGGGTGTGCTGTGAAATTCTTGTAAACCAAGTCCCTAATTGTTCAAAATCAAAATTGAAGCAGTTGAGAGAGATGAAAAATAAAAAATTGAAGTGGTTGAATAGAGGTTGAGAAATAAAAAAAACTGAGTTTTTAGAGGCAATTTTGGCATTTAAAATAGCATTACATAGCTTGAAAAATTGGAACCACAAAATGTTGTCCTGTTAAATATTAGTGTAGACTGTAGAGTATGGAAAGTGGCTTCTCAGCACGATAGGATGCCGCCTTGTATGTGGAATGGATATTCATGCAATTTTATTCTTCTTCTCGCTTTTCTTCTTCTTTTTGTTGTTTTTTTGGGGATTTTTTCTTTCTTACGATGCTTGTCAAAGTACAGCAGTTGTCTAATGTTCCAATGAAGATTTGGGTCGTCACTTCTCTGCAAAATTAAAGTTGATTGATATTGCTTTGAATAGGCTCATTACAAAGTTGTGTTGGTGGAGGGGGGAATGAATCAGCAACAGCCCCAAGGAGAAATGAATTGAAACATAGAGGACTGTTATTTATGACTTTCACAAAGATTTGCACAACACATTTATATTGAAGAAATGTTTTGTTCTACAGAGAATATTTGGCTGAGAGGTGGGAAACTGGTGGGGCTAATCTTAATTATTGACAACTATTTGAGAAAAGATATCCATTGTTGCATATTTATCTTGTTTCAAACTAACACAGTTGATGAGTAATATGTTACTCTATTAAGTGCCTTTTAATGCTTATGCCATATCGTATTTGAATATTCATTACATATCCGTATGAAAATTCAACAAATATAAATACAGTAGACTTATCCTTTATGATAGCTTTTGTAGAATGGCATACGTTTGTAGTTCTGCTATTATCCTAAGGTTGTTTTGCATGATTCGCTGCAAGGAAGAGATTTCCTCTAGTTGTTTGTGGAGGCTCATCTTCTTCCTAATTTGATGCCTTTTGTATCGTGTTAGTGCTCGAATGTTTTTTATATTATGTTTTACATTTACACTGTTATTTAAATGATACCAGAGATGTTTATCACCTTAATCTCGTTATGTTTACTTATTAATCAATTTAGCCTGAGATTAGAAGTATTAACATTATTGATTATGTGTTGCATGGAACAGATAATCAGTTGGAACTGGATGCTCAAGTATTTTTACAGGGGAAAAAGAAGTCACCCTGCAAGAGGATAACTGGCTTTCAGGTAATTGGCCTTTGCAATGCCATCTCTCTGCTAGTTTTCTTCTTCTAAGAAAAGCAAATGAAAGTGACTTATTTCTTCCTTTTTTATTTCAACTTTCTCTCTTATAGGCTTACATGTTGTCTTATGTTTTCACCCTGTAGTTTTCCCCAAGTGATCCAAGTGCTGTGCTTGTCACTTCTGCTGATTCCCAAGTTCGGTTGCTTTTTGGTGTCGATATCATCTTCAAATTCAAGGGTGAGTGTCTAGTTTCGATTTCTTTTTTTTTTTTTTTTGGTTATAATATGATTCACTTAAGATCAAAGAATTTAAGTCCAAAAAATGCGGAGTGTCTTGCCCTTTGCAAACCAAACAAGCAACTAAGAAAACAAAATTAAATATATATACATGGAAATGAAACTGCTAAGCCCTAGCATCCAACATCTTAGATCTATTATAGTCAGGGAGAACAATCAATATGTGTGGTAAATGTAAATCACAGAAGAAAAAAAAAACTCCACAATATTTGCTCTCAAATATTGTCATAATATTCCTTTCATGGGAAGCAATACTTTTTGTTTGTAAAAAAATGAACGACATTTCTTTTTTTGTGGCGCTGTGGGGGCTACCATTTTATGATCTTTTAATGTATTTGGAAATCTTCTCTTTTGTATTGTTTGGAACCCAACTGATATTATTTTGATTATTAGAATTTTCTCTCTCCCATTTTTAGGACCTCGAGTTTCAGGAAGTCAGTTGGCTGCGTCTTTTACCGCAGATGGCAAACACATTGTCTCAGCAAGTGAGGATTCTAATATCTACCTCTGGGACTATGTTAACCAGGACAAAACTACTACTTCCAAAGCAAAGAACATCTGGTCTTGTGAGAGTTTCTTATCTCACAATGCATCAATTGCTATACCTTGGTGTGGCATGAAGTTCACCGCTGGGTCACTTCCAAACCCGACTGTGGGGGATGATCCCGCAGGTTCTATTGTGGGGAATGAGCAGTCTAATCAGGACTTACTCAACGGTATGCATTTATCGACTCCCAATTGTTTCTCTTTGAGCCGAGGGCTTCTCTTAGAGTCTTTCCCGAAGGGATCTGCAACTTGGCCAGAGGAGAAACTAACCAATTCAAGGCTAACGGTGGTTTCACCCAAAATCTATAGATCTGGGAACAAGTTTTTGAAGAGTTCTTGCCAGAACACATGCACTTCTCATATGTGGGGTGCTGTGATTGTGACTGCAGGTTGGGATGGGCGTATTAGAACTTACCTCAACTTTGGGTTACCTATTCGCTTTTAAAATCCCAAAAGATTTTAAGGTGTGTCATAAGGGGTGACTCCATTTTCAAGTATTTTAGGGATAGCAGCATCGAGCCCCCTCGTATCGAGGTTAGTTTTGTAGGCGTCTTAGCCATGCAAGTGTAATGTATTTCACATGCGAATGTGTACCATAATTAATCTGATTTTACTCTAACCCAGCTGTGTCAAGGAGCTGGAATTCATTTTGTAATGGATGTCAATATTCAGGAAATAAATATGTAATTCTTTGATTTGTTTATATGATTTCTTTAGAGGCATGAAATGTGCAGAAATCTGTGCTAATGTTGGGCCGTTCTAATGTCAACAATTCTCTCTACAAATGAAATTTGCATATAAAGGGAAAGGATTGTAGTGGTGTTTGGTATTGCTAAAATTAGTAATTTATAAATTGTAACTTGTAGTAGAAATTGTGAGTGTTTGGTAAAAATTGTAACTTGTAGTTGAAATAGAAAAAAAATAGTTATAATTTATAACAGAAGTTATGAGTATTTAAAAAATATTATAACTTATAATTAAAATTAGTAACAGGATGATTTTAGGGTCGACTTTGGAAATTTTGCTTCTTTTCTTATACTTCTTTTATAGGGTGTTGATTTTGTTGCGATTTGTATAGGTTGTATAAGGCACTCAGGCTTCTAACTGCAAGGAAAATAATCGGGTATGTAGTCCTTTTTTGTGTTGATTTCAGTAAGTACTTACGTGTGACATATGGTCCCATGCGAGTGTGGGGTCAACTATGAGTAATTAGTTATTTGGTAGTCTCAAGTATTTATGGTATTATTTATGTGGTGTGTTTATTTATTTTTGTTGGATAGATAAGATATAAAAATTATTTATTTAATATATATTGAATATTTTTATTTATTGAGAGGACTATATTTTATTGTTTAAGTAATAATTCAAGAGTATCTCACAATTTGCTGCCACGTGTCAGGTTTAAGAGATTCAAACACTTTTTTTAAAAAGAAAATAATAAACTACATAGTTATGTTTGGATAAAATTTTGAATTTTTTCTTATTTTTAATCTTTTGAGATTTTTTTTATCTTTTGATTGAAGTTTTTTAATTTTTTGAATCGTCTCAATGAGATGAACTGAAAAAAAAAATCTTTAATGAAAAGATAAAAAAAAAAATTAAAAAAAAAAAAAACAACATGAATTTTTTTATTAGCTTATTTTATTTTTTAAGTTTTTTTAATATTTAATTTATTTTATTTTATTTTTTTAACTCTTAACGAAAAGAGTCGAAATATATAATAATTTAATTAAATAATAAAAAAACTCATTAAAAATAAAAATAAATAAAATAACTTATCTCAAACAGAGATTCTAAAAATGCCTACGCCATCCAAAGCACATGAATGAGAATACATGGCTAAAAATGATTATTATATCAAATCCAGTATTTGAAGACAACCACATGTCGGGTGGTGTGGCAAAGCAATTGTTATTAGTTTTTAATTTTATATTAATAATTTTAATTATAAATTATAAATTTTTTAAAATATTTATAATTTTTGTTTTAATTTATAATTATTATTTTTTTATTTTAATTATAAATTATAAATTATATTAAATATTTATAACTTTTACTATAAATTATAATTTATAAGTTAATAATTTTAATAAAATCAAATACCACCTTCATGTCATATGACTGTTTGAGATTCTGTGTCTTAATAATTGTTCTATAGTAATTATTATTTTTTTGGAGGCAACAACTAAAAAAGTTGATTTTTGAATTTTAAATTAAAATTAATAAGAACATTAATTGCGAGATGGATCATTAATACTAACATTAATTGCGAGATGGGTGGAACTTAGCTGACCCGAACATTAGTTGTGAGATGGGTGGAGGTTGCCTGACCCATGTAAGAGACAATCAGGCCCTATTGATCCCAACCCCATACATGAGACAATCAGCTCTCTCTGTGCTTCTTTGACCCTGTTTGAAGTTAGAGACTAGGAAATTAGATTGAATTAATAGTTCAAAGTTAATTTTTGATTTTATATTTGTTTGGTATTTTTTGTGTTGGGATTATTAAATAGTTTGAATTAAACTCTTAGGCTATGTTTAAAGTGACGAACTAGATTAGGAATGAGTAGTAGTCCTCCCATGACTAATTGTCTTAGAGATATCAAATTTTTTGAATTAATAGTCTCTACTTTTATGCAGTATTGTATTTGTTTATTTCATAGGGTAGATACTTATCATATACCCTTAGTCAAATCATTTATTTGTTTTGATAAAGTATTAGATAAGAACAATAATGTTATGATAGAAATGCTCTTAGATGATAATGTAATAAAATACACTTATTTGAACAAAAATTTTTTTATAAACAGTTAACTTAGTTTTTCAGTTCAAAGATTACACTCTCAAAAAATGAGTTTAGTTTAAAATTTGAACTTAAAAAATAAAACACATCTATTTGGACAAATTCAGGGACAAAAAACTCAAAAATGAGTTTAGTTTAAAATTTGATCTCAACACATAGCAAACTGATTACATATACAAAAATGCCCTTGGCAGGAGATTTGGTCGTTTAGGTAAGATTTGCAAACTCCATTTTGTCCTCATAACCCCTAATCCCTTCCCCCTTAGACACGTTTATCCTCCATTTGTGGGATTCCTAGTCCATTTTGGACTAACAGTTCAACTACTATTTTGGTGCCCAAACATAAGACAACAAGATGCATCGGATCACTAATCCTATCATCACTAATCCTATCATGCTCTTTAATTCCACACACCAAACAAGTCTCTAATCCTTTATATGAATAATAAATAGTGGGAGGGGTGGGAGAAACGTTTGGTCGAAAGATTAAAGAGGGGAATGATTTAACAATAAAATGATATTTTTTGTCATTCAATCTTACTTTTGTAATATTTTTTTTAAAAAATTAATTGACAATTTTATATGTTTATTTGTATTTTTTAGTGTTTTTGAGATAATTATTAATGACTTTTTTTTAGTTTTTATTTTTTGTTCCTTTTTTTTTTTTACTTTTAAAATTTTTAATATTTACTTTTTAAAAAATTTTAACCAATAAAGCATTGAATTAAGTTGAACCAATGAGTTCTTTATCTTAGAAGTAAACAATTAACAAAATTGAATTAAACTAGGAACATCTAATCGGATGAATTAGTGTCAAACGAGTAATAGTAATTCTGATAATGTTAATTGTTGAGTGTATGCCTTGTATATAGTGGACTCATATAAATAAATTTTATTTCTATGTATTTGAATTGGTCTGAAGTCATAAATCATAAATACATAAGAAATCTAATATGTGTAGAATTTTATAATTATATAAATATTAGGAATTTTAGGATTTGTTTATTAACATGATTCTATAATTTTAGTTGTTGTGAGAGTTAAATCAAAAGGAATAGAGATATATGGAGAGATAAAAAAATACTAAGAGCACCGAAGTAACTTTTGAGCGAAAAAATATAATTTGTTTCAAGATTCGGGTTGTGAGTGTCGAGTTTTGTAGTTGTACATTTTACGATTTTAGTAGATTATCTCTCTAACTCGTAAATGTAGGCAGATTGTGTTAAATCACATAAATTTTTATATAATTTTTTTAATATATACATAAATATGCTTTTGTTTACGTTTTGGGATTAGTGATTTGAATACTTATTGAATACAAAAATTCTGAAAAATAATAATCTATCGGTTTTAACAAAACTTAGACAACACAGAAAAGCAGTAATAAAATCTTTCAGCAATCTGAAATTAATTTTAAAATTAAAATAAAATTAAAATAATCTATTTTAATTACAGAATAATACAGCATATATAAGATTCTAATAAAATCATAAATAGATTAAGAAAATTTAAAATAGTACACTGTTTTGTATTATAAAATCAGGATAGAAATTTAAAATAAAAATAAACACTATTTTCGGTAAAAGCTTTTGTAAACAGAAGAAAAAATAAGAACAAAAAAGAAAAATAGTATATGTTTTATGAAAACAGAACTAAACTGTAAATCAGAACAGAACCGAAAATATATATGTATATAAGCTTACAAAACAGACGGGAAGCAGATTGAGATAGAGTCTAACGTTGAATGTTGTGTCCTTAAAACAGAATACGCTTTCGCCTCAGTGCTTACAATTGAACGAGTATCTGCCTTTAGGATAAAACAATTTTCGTGTGCAAATGAAGCACTGCAATCTACACACCAACGAGCGCTGCTATGGTTGAACTTTTTCGAAAACTCGAAATGGAACGAGGTAGAAATGCAGCAACGTTTCAGTATGGAAGAAGAGTGAGGATGGAAAGAGTGAGAAAATCGGATCCGCAGCAGCCTTTAAGTAGGCGCTGCTGGTGACGATTCGGTTTAAACCGAACCGACACCGGTTCGGTCTGGCTCCAATAAGCACGAACCAATAATTGACCCAATGGTCCCGAACCGCCAACGGTTCGGTAATAACGGTAATGGACAAAATTTAAAATTTAAAATTTTAATTAAATAAAAATTTCGCAAAAAGATAAGAGTTAATCCGAATTCACAATCCACGGACTCGACCCAGCACGGCGTTAGGCGGGCGGCGGCGCGCACGTGCATGAGAGGTTTGGGTCGAACTCACCGTTTAGTAGGTTCTCCTCCGTCTATAAAATTGGGTACTCCCAAACGACACACCCTTAGGTTCAATTTGGCTTATATAAGCCACTCACCCATGTTACTCTCAGCCAATGTAGGATTAAAAACACATTTATACTCAATTGGACACTCGCTATTTTCTCTCCCAACTAATGTGATATAGGACTTTGTTACCATCATTTTTTCAACTTTCATGACACACTTTTGGAGT
>JAOTRH010000013.1:9213812-9239512 GCA_034768845.1 Heliamphora exappendiculata | reverse complement strand
ACACAAATAGCTTTGGTGTCGACACAAAGTGTCTAGGGCAGGGTTCTTCAAGTGGTTGGGTCGACACGAATGTTCTGCGGGATCGACACAAATTCTGCACTTTACCTTCCAACGTTCTTGGGTTGACATAAATGAATCTGGTGTCAACTCGTTTGAAACTTCAGCATCCGGAGGAACCATTTGGTATCGACTCCACTTGTCTTTGGTGTCGACACTAAATCTCTACAGGAAGCCTCGGTACTTTTGTGTCGACACAAATGTGTTTTGGGATCGACACCAAAATTCTGCAGTTAACTTCGGTAGTTTTGTGTCGACACAAATCTTCTTGGGGTTGATACCAAAATTCTGCATGCAGGTTTCGGAACTTTTGGGTCGACACTATTTGTCGTGGGGTCGACACCAAAAATCTGCAGGAGGTCTTGATTTTTTTATGTCGACACAATTTCTATTTGTGTCGACCCAAACTTCTGAAAATTAAAAGTGAGGATCACTTCTGTGTCGACACAAAATTAATTTGTGTCGACTCAAAATGAGTCATGGGCACTTCGGCACTTTTTGTGTTGACACAAAATTAATTTGTCTTGACACTAACTTTTTGGTATCTGAAGATCAACTTGAAACACAGTTAGGATGTCAAAATATTTGATCAATTGGTGTTGACACACTTAATAAGTTTCAAGTATACTTTTCCTTAAGTGTTTGACTTAATTTTCAATTCTGATCAACACAAAAAAAAAATTCTAATTAAAGAATTCTTAAGTGTTTGAACCTTTTGAGATAAAAATTAATATTATTTTTTTGCTAAGGTGTCAACTTTGATTGTTCAAAATGTGTTAACACTTTCATTTTGGAAATATAAAATATTATCCATTTAAAATAATTTATTCTTAAAAAATAAATTATAAAAATCATCAAAATTAAATTAAAAAATCATTGGGCTAACACTTAAATTCATTGTTTTAAAAGTTTTAAATCTTAAAATCCTCTAATTTAATACTTGGCAAATTTATAGACAAAATTACCCTTATTACTTACACTTTTCTAATTACTTTATACAAACCATCATTGTAGCATTATCATTTATCAACTCTAGTATCCGTCAACGACTTTTTTCGGTCACCACTGACGATTTTGTCCAGCGACTTTCCAGGGATAATTTTTTTCGGTCACCACCAATAACTATTTTCCGGTGACTAAAAAATAATTGAAACTTTAGTGAAATAAAAAATTAACTTATAAGAAAATTGAAACTTGATAAAAATATCATGTAAAACACTTGACAAAAATATATTAAAAAAATAAGAAAAATCAACTTATAAGAAAATTGAAACTTTAATGAAACAAAAAAACAAGGGCCATTAATATTTGTCGCCATAAGTGATTTTTCGACCACCACTTACAACTTTTTCTGCGACTCTCTAGGGACTATTTTTAGGGTTACCACCGGAAACTATTTTTTGACAACTCAAGTTCAAGGAACGAGCAACGCAAATCAAGTATCTAAACTTGCCAATTTCTTGTGAACTCAACGAAAGTAAATATAAATCAGTGATCAAAATCAAAAAAAGGAATTCTATTCACTTATACCTTATATGTGCAAATTGGAATTAAGGAAGAAGGATCATAAGAGTAGTAAGAAAAAGTACAGAAAGCACGCAAGAGTCCGTTGGTTTGAAGTATTTTGATTACAAATTGAAGGAGAGTCTTCTTATATAGGCTAAAAGGATCACAAATAAGCAAATTACAATAATGTAGCTACAGAATTGCACATAAGAATGTCTACCCATTCTCCAGACCAAGACGTAAAAACAAAAACAATTATACAAACTTTAAAGATAGTAATGAACGTAAAAATACAACATAATTGAAGCACAACTTGAATATTAGGGCGCATACATACCTAGGTGTTGTTAAGGGGGACACGTTTCTCAATTTTTTTTGTTCAGTGTCCAACACAAATGTACGAGCTATAGAACTTATGTATCGTGAACCATATTGTCCTTAGACCACGATACATATTTCCCATCCTTCCTAAATGTGGATGTGCCATATCTTTTGGAATCAAATTGTCCTCCCCCATGTATGATCACTAAAATTGTAAATATCTGCATGGAACTGCACTTGTAAAGTAGAAGAACAATGCAACCTGTAAAAAACAAATGAGATGCATATCCAAAAAATAGATAATTTTTTCTTTGTTTACTTATTACTAAATACAAATAGATAAATTTATCTCTGATGTTATTTTAAATAAACACTAAAGAGAAACCTCACTGTTCGTTATATTCGAACAGTAAAATATATTTATGTTTATTTATTTCTAAATGCAAATTGATAAATTTATCTATGATTTTATTATAAGTGAATACTGAAAAGAATTTCATTGTTCGTTGCATTCGAATAGTGAAATCTATCTATGTTCACTTATTTTCTGATAATTTATCTATGGTTTTATTATAACTTAACACCAAAGAGAAATTTTATTGTTTATTGTATTCGAACAGTAAAATTTATTTCTGTTCATTTATTTTTTGATATAAACAGATAAATTTATCTATGATTTTATTATAAGTAAACATTAAAGAGAAAATTTATTGTTCGTTGCATTCAAACAGTGAAATTTATCTCTATTTACTTATTTTTTGATAATTTATCTTTAGTTTATTATAAGTGAACACTGAAGAAAAACTTCACTATTCGTTACATTTGAACAGTGAAATTTATTTTTCTTCACTAATTTTTAAATATAAACAGATAAATTTATCTCTGATTTTATTATAAATGAATACTAAAGTAAAATTTCATTGTTCAAATTTTACTGAGATATGGTGATACTAATAGAAAATATCACATGATATTGTTAATTTCAGTTTGCTAATTAAGCATCTTCTAATGAAAAGCCTGAAAAAATTAAAACACTTTGTAGATATTTTGTCACAACTTCTTTAGACATTTTTTAAATTTTTTGTTCTTTTTAAAAGTTGTATTATTTTTTCATTATTAAATATTTATAATATAAAATTAATTAGTTGTAATTCATTTTATGGTAAACATTAATTATTAAAAGAAAAAATCAAAAGTTCCAAAATAGAGTTTTAAAATTAGTTTTGAAGTGATTTTTCGGCCAGAGTCGAAAAATTATAAGCCCATGCTCAATTTACAGTTTCTCCTAATGAAATGTTAATTGTAATAAAAAATTATTTCACATTTCTCAAAATGAATAAGTTTTTATAATTTTTTCTGACACTAAAATTGTATCGTTTGTATTTTTGAAATTTCAATAGGGTGGAAGTTTAATTTACCCATTTTATTACTGCCTCCGTTCTTTATGGAAATAGATGATAACCACAACTATGACTTTATCATTATTCTTCATTTGGAAGCAATGCTAAAGCAAAAGGTAATGCCAACAAGCCTCAATCATCTTCCACGGTTCTCTAAATTTTTAAACATTTATCTCTGGTTTTAATGGTTACTAGAGTTGGTTGCAGAAAAATACTGGAGTTTAGTGATCAGAAGTTATCAAAAAGGTACTAAAATTGATCATCGAAAGTCGCTAAAATTGGTCGTCAAAAAATCATCAGAATTGATAATCGAAAGTTGCTGAAGTTGATCGTCGAAGGTCAACAGAGTTCATTCGTCGACAAATTTCAGAGATGGTCGTCGATGCTCACCGACAGTGGCTAGAGGTAAAAGACTAAGGTGTTAAGGTAAAGTAATACATATTTAGAATAATAGGTTATTTTGGTCGAGTTTGAGAGAATGGACTTTAAAAGTTAAATTTTTTTTTTGTTGAATCTAATGATATATAAAATGTTACTTGTGCACCTTACACCAAAAGTTCTTAGAATATATCATTCACATAAAAAAATTAAGTCCATAAAAAATAGTTTGTAAAGATTAAGATTAATTAAGAATTAGTCCTAATTTGAGACCTTACAAGAGGAATTATTCCACTAGATTTATTTTATTAATTTTAATCATGTTCTATAAAAAAATAATAAATTATGAATGATTTGCTCCCTAATTTAAGATTTATATGTAAGATAATTTTATTTTTAAATTTTATTTTTGCAAATTAGCTTTAGATTTGGATAATTCTTTTGACCAACATAATTATCATTACATCAACTCAGTAACAAAATATTATTTCTACTTTGATAGCTTTTTTTTTGTATGGAAACAATTCATTAAGAGATTTGATCATTTTTTATCAGACCGCTTGAATATGTTGCTTCTCAACCCATCATAAAATTACTAATAAAATTGTCAATTTATCATATACGAAATATTATTAGTTTAAATATTATTAATTGTATCGCTCTTTTGGTGTTAATTTAGTTAATAATAAATTTTTTAGTCTGCAAAATTGTGTGAAAAAATATCAATGTTTTCTAAATAATATAGATAATATTTTTGTTACTATTTTATATTTAAGAGAGTTTTAAAATGATGGCAGCTGAAAGTATTTAGAATTTTGCTATATTTTAAGCTTTTATGGATAATCTAGTACAAATTTTTATTGCCAATTTAAAAAATAATTGTGGAGATTGAAATAGGTTCACATGGTAAGAAATGCATTAATTTAGGACAATTTTTTTTAAAAAATAATGGAATTAAGCTTACTAAAACATATTAGGCAAGACTCGTTATTGCATTGTTAGCAACAATAAGACTAATTCTAAAATAACTCTATATATTATTTTAATAACTAATAGTTACACAAATGTATTCCAATAACATGTAAAAATTGAAGACAAATGTTTTTGGCAGCACATTGTCAACCTAACCAAAGGAAGAATGAAAACGACCAAACGTCGTTAAAGAAGCCAGCTTAAAAAGGTTTGAAAAGTACTAAAAACTATTAAAAAAACTTGAATCAAACAACTATTTTATTAAAATTATTTAGCATATTGTTCATTTTCCCGATATTTATAATTTTTTAACCAAATAAATGAATCTTTGATTTCGTTAATTGGTCAATTAACGCTGGAAGAGTTCACAAAAATATTCGTTGTGGCCGGCCATTATGCATGGTCTGCGGCCTACCAACTTACTACCTTTATTCCTCCACTTTGAATAGTGATACATATAGTAGGTATTATTACTCCAATAGTGATACATGTATGTTATTGTTTGGTAACTTGGGCTCATTAACATTTTTTTGTTTTAGAAGAAAAAAAAACTTTATTAATTAAATAAAAAAATTTAAATTTAATTCTCAACCAACATAAATAAATAAAAAAAGCCTTTAGTAAAGAAATTTTTAATATGTTTACTAAATCATTATAGAAGTCTTTGGTTTGCATATTTGATGTGATTAGGACAAAATTATTCAATGACTAAAAATTATCACACCAGATATGTGCATTAACATTTCAATTATCTTAATAAAATGCTTTGATTTGCTTATTTGACGTGACTATAGAGAAGTGACTATAGAGAAATTATTCAAAAATATCACGTTAGAATACTGATATGATACACCCAACTAATATATGCACGTTATGTATTTTTTTAATCTAAAATCATGCTAACATGCAATAATTACGGCTCTCTAATATAAAATCACTCTAAACTTATGAATACATGACGTGCTTGTATTTACTGGGCACACTACACCAAAGATATTTAGCACAACTACTGCTAATATTTTTTAATTTTCAGTTACTAATTTTAATTATAAATTACAATATTTTTCAAACATCCACAACTTCAGTTTCATGCTATAATAATTTTTTTTTCTATTTCAATTATAAATTATAATTTTTACTAAATACTCATAACTTCTAGTATAAATTACAATCAATATAAGCTACTAATTTTAACAGTGCCAAACACCATCACCATCATCATGCTGATATGGCATTCTTTGCCCACTAAATAACTTTTTGTGCTTATGACCTGTGGGTTCAAAATATGTAGAATTGAATTGAAAGGAATAAAAATAAAAAAACAGACCTGAGAATAACAATTAACACAATAGCATCAAAAGGGCCACAAATCACCCCAAAGAGACCTTCGGGCCTGATGATGCAGCGCAGGGTTTTTACTTTGAGTAATAACAATGCGCTCAAAAGAGCCGTCGGAGCCCTCTCGATTTGTCGCTCTGCAGACGTTCATTTCAACCCTCCTGCCCCTTCTAACAGGGGTGTAAATGATTCTTCCCCAGCCACTTCCCAGATCAGCTCGAGCTGTCTCTTCTTCTTCGTCTTCCTCCCCTTCATCATTCTCAGTGATCGCGGCATCTGTTTCTATAATATCCGAATCATAGGAAACTTGATCATCTTCATATGGAACATCCTCTGCTTCTGTCTCGAATTGGTCCTCTATCAAGATCATTAAAGGGAAAAATAAATTTTTGAAAAACAACCCATAATAACCCGCCAAAAAAATGAAACCTCATCCGCACATCAGTGAGCTTGGTAGCAAATATACACTAATTATATGCATGTGATTGCTCCCAAGCATGGAGTTCTTAATCTTAATCCGAAATGCATATTGGCATGCAGGAAGCATATGTAGTAAATACCTTCATCAACAGAAAAATATATAAATAAATAAGAGTTGAAAAGAAAAGAAAAGAAAAGAAAAAGAATATGAGGTACAGACCTTCATCAATTTCAAGATCCTCGGGGTTTCTTTTAGCAAGCTGCTCCTTCAAAGTTTCAAACTTCATACCATCGAGGGGCCATGGTTCTCTGCTTGAAATTAGCAAAATGAAATTACAAGAAGAGTAGTAACCAAGAAATAGAAAATGAATAAGTTGCCATCCAGCATTCTTGATTTAGAGTCATAATTGTGCAGGTCAGGAAAAACATGAAAGCAAAACTTCAAATTTATGTTTTCCTCTGAATTGTTCAAGGCTTCAACAGTTAATGTCAATGACCTGTTTTGTGAAAAGAAATTTATCTTCACGTTTCAACAAGTTACAATTCACAATACTTGCCTTGGTCGTTGACCTCGCCTGAAAGCAACAAAACAGAATTTCTCGTCTTCAAAACCACGTAATGGATCCCCCTTGGACCGCTAAAAAAATAAACATGGATAAGAGGAGATGAAAGCAACAGTGACATCCCTTGTCACAAACAGCCAGAAATTTTCTAAACAAATAAGCAAACAAACCATAAACACATATGCTTCAAACTGAAATAAATATGCTTCAAACTCGGTCAACTGGACAGAGTTGATGCCTAGTAGAGAGGTCTCCATAACTCCTCTAACTAAAACAAATATGCTTCAAAAATTATAAAACTAACTTAAAACAAAAGGCAGTATAATTACAAATCCAATTACTAGGCGAATCTAACCCCTACAAACATTAATGCTCTAATGTGTTTAGTAATTGTTTAAGACACGGCACATTTAGGAATCACCATAGTCAAACAATCATCCAATTGGTAAAGGTGGCAAACAAAGAAATAAAGGGCACCTTGATGAATCAAATGTTTCACTCGTTAAGCTTTCGGAAGTAATCAGAGTATCAGACATGGCACGAGGACACTAATATGGAACTAATAAGCATAGAGGACACTAATATGGAACTAATAATGGTATGTGGTTTAAAAAGCAACCTTGTACACCCGCTGTGATGTTGTCCTTTCCAACCGCTGAACAAAATGGCAATACTTTCCAGTATTATCCAAAGGACAACGTCCATCATGAGCACACTGCAACAGAAACATTTTTTTTTAATAAAAAAATCCACGTGAATAACATTATAATCTGAACGGAAGAATAAGAACAAACGTAACAAATTGTCAAACTCACTGGAGCAACAACAAAGGCCCCACTCTTGATAGTCACCAGATCCTTAGAAGTTCCATCCAGTGCATTCTCTAATTTCCGGCGCTTCTAAAATGATAAAGAGAAAAACTATTCATGCACAAAGGCAGAAAAGACAAATATTATGAATAATGGAGGACTCCCACAAAGGCAGACTAATCTTACCCTTTTTTCCATCCATAAAATATGGGATCGCATTTGTGAAATGATATTAGATCCATGTGGTGTTCCAGGTTCCACCAAGACCTGCCCAATGGTTGTAATTTTCCAAAAGTTCAAAATCAAAACCTCACCGAGGAAAGTAAATTCCTAGCCAAGAAAAAAAAATGAAACAATCATTCAAGTTTGAATATTGTCGTAACTAAATCCAATTTTAGAGAGAAGATAATTAGACCAACACAAAGTTTTTAGAAGTAAACACTATAATCAGAATTTTCTATTTATTGTTGTTCGTCTCTTTATTTATCTGTTTTTTCTCCCGGATTCGGGGGGCTCATCCAGCACAATTAGGCTGAAACAAGTAGGGCCATACAATCAGGTACATATAAATGTTACTCATTGATTAGGACCATATATCTTCATATTGGGAGAATACTTGCAAGTAGTATTGCAGAGATGGCTGAAAATTCAAACTTCACCACTTGTTTCACTTACTATTATACACTACCTTTTTTTAAATGCTCCCCTAAATGCTAATTACTATCAATATACATAGTCTGATCCAACCTCCGTAGCCCCAGAAACCAAATGCTGAGAAAAACTGGCCCATGAAGTATGCTGTTGAAGGATTAAAATAACAGATCATATAGGAAGAAATGACTCTTCCCCATATCAAAAAAAGATACAAGTCAACAGGATACTTTTAGACCAGGAAACAGGTTAACTAAAATGGATTGTATTTTTCCTTTTTTAAGGAATGACTAATAATTTTTTTTACGTAGTTTTGATAAGTAAAGGTATAATATTATTCAAAAAAAAAAGTGCATCAAGGGAATGCTACCCATGTACAAAAAGTATGACCAAACAATCTAGAATCCTATAGAAGGTCCATTTGCAAAAAAAAGGCCCTCTCTAATTACAGATGAAGGGAATCCACAATATCAACAAAAGAATCAAGCCTCGTGAGAACTTTCCCTAAACACAACTAACCAAAATAACCAAAAAATAGCTTTAAGTCAAGAAATAGACTCTTTCATGCCTTGGAAATATCTTCTACCTTGCTCTTTCAAAATCATTTTCTTGGGGCAAAGCGGAGCAAGCAGCCAAACCTTCCTCCTATGCCTCCCAACCCTACCCATGCCCATCACCATAGCTATGTCTCTATTTTCTACTCAAGCTATCCCAAAAATGCAAATATCAAACTCCACAGCTCACTGGCTAAAGAACAGTGAATGAGAAGACAAGAAACAGATTCCCCATCATACTTTCACAGGCAACACTAATTAACCATTGAATTTTCCGCTTCCCATTGAGATTGCAAATCGTCAAAATCTTCTTGTGTACCGCCATCCACATGAAAAGGGCAACCTTAGTGTTGGGCTAGCACGTGTCTTGCATTTTATGGGCCCATATATGCTGTGATCTATATGTATTTGGACTGGGGTAGGGATATAGGTTAACTAGGAATTCAATGTGTATGGAATTTATAATTACATAGGGACTAAAGTTTCTAGTGTTTGCCTATAAATATAGACCCTGTGAGTTTTAGCAAATGTGTAGAGTTATGGAGAGTGAATCAAATGGGTAAAAATGTGGGGAGAGGCAGAAAAATACTGGAAGCCATAACATTCCGAATTTCTTAGCTCTTTTGTAATGAAAAAAAAAAATTATTATTAAACATTTAATAGTATTCTTGTAAAAATCAAGATTATTTTGAAATTATAGATAATTTTAAAACTCAATTTGAATTTTTTTTGATAAGATGATAGAGTGATAAAGTTTGAGGGGAGATTTTAGGAGTTGAGCATTGTAAAGTGAAATAGTAATTTGGATAAGTATTTTAAAATTATTAACATGATAAGATAGAGGCAAGAGGGTTGGATGAGAGTTTTAAATAAAGTGGATGTTGTTAGAGTGAGATAATATTTTAGATAAGGATGATTATAGATTGAGTAAGAATTTTAAGAAGAATTTATCATGACATTAAAAAAAATTAAGATTAACATGCAACGATTTAAACATAGAGATAATCTTAAAATTTTCAAATTGAATTAAATATAAAGAGGTGGTTGAAAATTTTAGGATAGAATAGTATTGTAATGGAAATAAAAAACAGTTTATAGATAAATATGGGCTTTGAGATATAGGAAAATTAAGATTCTATATCTATTTATATATAGAGAACAGAAATTAGTAGTGGCAAGTAGCCCTGAATTTCTTTGGTAATAGAGAAGGAAGAAGAGTAGTTTAGCATGCTACGTATGCATTCTGCGAATTCCAAATGAGTAGTTTAAGCATAGTACGTATTTTTTAAAATCATTTCATATTTCCAAATAATTTTTAAAAAGCAAAATAAAATTTCGAATACTCTTTTCAATATAAAAATATAAATTTGTAATGCAAATTTCATAACATAGAAATTATTTTTGATCCACTTATATATTAGATGAAGCTTTTCGTACAAATTTATATAGTAAGACTTATAAAATTCTATTTAGAGCCATATTAAAAGTTCAAGGGATACGCCCTCTACAGAGGTAACTATAGTTGTTAGAGAAAAGGCCCGATTGTGCGCATGTGGTAACTCTAGTGCTCAACGATCTAAGAGACAGGCATGGTGTTGTCAAGTGACCTAAACCAGGTCATCTTAGAGAAAAAACTCGAGCGTCATCCCATTGTGACTCTAAGTTTGATGTAAAATCTAATAGACCAAGGACGCTTTGAGTTTTATTTATATGTAGCGCTGAATATTTATTTTATTTATGATTCCCGCGGATTATAGATGATTGTATTGTTATCACTATTATGATGTTGATTGTTATTAAGATGAGACTTGACATATTAGTTACTTATCATGGGTTTTGAGATTGGAAGAATTTATTTACAAAGTGTATTTAGTGAAAAATGTAGATTTGACAAAAAGAAGACAATTTTTTGTAATATCATGTGATTTTATATTGCTCATCGTATGTTATGATTATGTTTCAATGATAAATATTTTGAACATTTTGTTTTAAAACTTTAATATACTCTATATGCTTGCTATTCACCAAGTCATGGGCTGATGTTTTGTTTAAAATTTTCAAGTTATCAATTAAAAAGCTAGTGGAAGACAATGTTGTATCTTGGAACCCAGTACTAATGACCTCTTAAAACTCGCATATCTAACTGAGACATTATTATTTCTAGTGAATATTTAACAATTGGAGTACTTATTCATGGTTAAAATACTTGAAAATTGAATTGTTTAGAATCAATTGGTTATTCAGTGGATTGTTGTGTCCCACGTATATTCTTGATGATATGAATTACCATTTTACTCAAATTTTCAGCATGTGTCAGAATTTTGCATGTTTCGTAGTATAATGTTTTGATCTTTAGGCTTTCGTGGCTTATTGGAATAAGGCCCGTAGTCCACAACCCATCATACCTCCAGATTCAGGGCATGACAGAGGCTTTGGGATGACCTTTCAGTGGAGAAACAAGGTTTGTTTCATGGCTCGAGTTTTGGGTGTCGAATTTTTTGGTATTTTTGGTCTTAAGTTTGTAATCTTTACAGAATATAGTAGATTATCTTTTTCGCTCATGGTTGTAGGCAGGTTGTGTCAAAACACATAAATCTTTGTGTGATTTTCTCTTTGGTGCGTGCATAGTTATGCTTTTGGTGAGTGGTATCAAAGCCGATATATAACGATTCGAAGCTTTCGGTGGTTTTTTAGTATTACGGATTTATTTGTACGGTCAGATTTTTTAAATTTTGCATTGTTTAACTAGATTAGACAAATTTGGCATAAATCGAAATTGATCGTAAGTGATCGGGTTTGAATCGTTTGATTGCGATTCTTCTAATTTTTCATTGCTAGCGTGTCTTGTATTCTATGAGCCCTTATAATTATGTTTTTATCTATATGCATTTGATTGAGGTGAAAATATGAGCCCACTAAAAATTCAATTTGTATAGAGAATGAATAAAAGAAGTAGAGATGTAAGGAGATGTAAAAAAATACAGAAAGCACTTGGATGACCCTTGAGTAGGAAAACCGAGTTTGTTTCAAGACTCTGGGTATTGGATGTCAAGTTTTTTGGGTGCTTTTATCTCAAGTTTGTAATCTTTATGAAATATAGTGGATTATCTATCTCTCTTGCCTATGGCCATAAGCAAGTTGTGCCGAATCACATAAATTTTTGTATAATTTTATCCTTAGTGTGCGCATGAATGTGCTTCCGGTTGTATTCGAAGATGGTGAGAAATTCCAACACTTAGTATCAGCCCCACTATCCAATTGCTTCCAACAAAAAAACTCACCCCCTGCTAGTAACTTCCCTTTCAAATCCTAATAAGAGAAAGAAACAACAAATCTACCACTCGCCCTACCTCGTCTAACTAATGTTGTCTTCCCAACTCCTTCACCTTAAAGGCCATATAACATAGCTAACAACCCAGAAAAGCCGTTCCATCTTCCAATCCTAAAGTGACCTCAAGTCTCAACCCTATATTCTAGGAAACACCCTCCATGCCACACCAAATAATTAGCCACACACCCCTATTTAATCAAGCCAAAAAAGTAACTAGAAAAGCTCTCCTTAACGTCTCCTCACCACTCCACCTATGCCACTAGAATTCCACCCTATTATCCTTGCCTATGAAGGATAATAGGGTGTACTGTACGGTATGAGTACGTCGGTACGATGAAATTTAAAAATATTAGATACGGGTACACATGTGATATGATGATAAGTTTATTTATTTTTTGTACTTTTTAGAATTGTATTACATACATGGTACATACAAAATTATTTTTAGCGTATGAGAGAGAGAAAAAAATATTAGATCATATTAGCATTGTCGTCTCAAGGTTGTGTCTTTAGCAATTGCTAGATGAGACTACAAATGGCGATACTTGTTGAGTTTAACGACAATTGCTTTGGTAATCGTATTGGTTAAAAATTGCTTTATGCAATTACAAACCCTAAGAGAAAGTATAATAAGACATATTTTCTTACACAAATTTAAAATTTTAACATTTATATTAAATTAAATAATCTAATCATGTTTTATAATACTCAAATTTATCTTTATATCAAAAGAGAGAACAAATTATTTACTCTAGTACTTTTTAAATTTTTAAAAACTTCATATAAATTCCAACAATTCACGTACTCAAAATATACCACTATCATATCCAAAACATACCAATGGCGTACTCAAAATATACAGGTGCCGTACCAACAATTGTAACAGTACCTAGTACTTTCTCGATGTACCCGGTATGTACCGGTGCTATACTGATGTCGTACCTATACCCGGTGCATTCTTGTTGCATACTTTTTGCATGTACAACACCATTTCTAAAGTACCCGGGCTTTATGGATCCATACCCACCTGAAAACTAACAAGCTTCAAAATGCCCTCCCATACAAACCAAATACCCTTCCACGGCACTTGATATGGGAACAAGATACCTTAGTGGACAGCTAATCACCACAACTCCCTACTTAGCCACCGCGACTCTCCTCTAAAGCTTGTCCCTTTTGCATGTGAATCTCTGCTGCCATTACTTGTAAAAATCTCCGGCCTCCTCATGGTCATACCCTCATCTCCATTTTTATTGCAGTATGACAACAATTAAAGTTTTGAAGGTCTTACGTTTGGAGAAACAAATACTAAACACAGATGGTAAGCTTTGCTAGGATTGTCTTATCATCGCTGAGCTGGTAGCAGCCTAGCCGTGCGTATAGCATTTTCACTGACTTGTATCATGAAGCTTGTGTTCCATCTTGGTTGTGCCGTTCTACATCAACAATAAGGTATTTAAACTCCTCATTATTACGTGGTGCCACATAAGAAATGCCTATGCAATTTTCCATTGCAAGATTTGATTGAATAGAAAGAAAAAGAAAAAAAAAAGGCAAGTCAAAATACTTTCCAAAGTGCATATAATGTCTTTCGATGAATACTGCCTCTTCCATCTTGCTAATCTCTTCTAAAACGTACTCACCATGCTATCTTAAACTGTCTTGGCCATAAAAGAGGAAGCCAACACCCGCACCCAAACCTTGTCTTGCCCTGCTTCCTATTTATAGCAACACCTGATGGGCAATATGAGTCGATTGCTCTCAAACCTCCACTTTACAACCATCCCCCTTCATGCAAATCGCCACTTGCACAGAACCAATGGGCCACTGTATAATCTCCATGGCATTTGGAAAGGAATGACCATCGACTAACCAACTCCAAAACTTCCGCCCACCAAAAACCTAGAATTTTCGAGCCACCTCCAAGTCCAACCAAATCCAGTGCCTTACATTTTAGGCACTAACACATACTTGAGCCTGCCCTCCGCCACCATACACTTCAAAATACCAACCCCCCATTAGTGAGACATTTAACCTCCGGTTACCTTTCTCTTCTCCCATACATACGAAAGAAAGATCGATCGAAGGTACGCGACGTGCCCATCACCAGGCACAACCATTACATCTCAATCTCTTTCATCTAGATCGTCTCACCTTACTTTCCTGCCTTAGTCTACAAAGACAAACAATAAGGTGGCATCCACTCCCCATCGTCGACAGGGGCAACACTACATGAAGCCTGGTGGGCTCCTTTGACCCCATCAAAATAAATATTATTATCATTATAGTGTTTTTTATTTGTGTGATTGACCCCATTTAGGTAATTTTATTTGACCCCGTTGTAATTGAAAATTACACTGATCAACTTCTTCTGATGGACAAACTTTTATCCTATTTACACCCAAAGCACAAATTTTAATTCATAATGCACTAGTACTTTATGCATTATGTGGGTATTATTAGCAAAAAAGGATGTGCATTTAACATCTCTCTCTCTCTCTCTCTCTCTCTCTCTCTCTCTCGCCTCGACCAAATTTATACTCTCGACCTTCTTCCATTTAGTTCACATATCGTCTCTCTCTTTCTTTACTTCTCCTTTTCTACATCCACCAAAACCCTTACCAATTTCTAATGATATTTTTTCGATTTTTGGCAATGAAATATGTAAAGAGTTGGTTGCGCAATCAGATGGAGCTTAGTGGCACAATGATTGCTTAGTCACATATATTAAAAATGATGTTTTTGATACTGTTGACAACAAAACTATCATGCACCGATTTCAAAACATGAAATTTCATCGAATGCAATTGTAGAAATTTTTGTATTTATATATTTCAAAATTTATTTATATATTAAACATGTATTCTACTTATTAATTGAGACGTTTAATTTAGTTTGTATTATGCTAATAATAGACGATCAATTGATGACTAATGCAAAGTTATTATCCTATCAAATAAATAAATTTAAGAATGACCATAGTTACAAAAAATTCTGAATTCGCTATTGATCATCTATTAGATCTAGGGCTTTCCACCCTAGTTGAATCACTACACTTCGAAGTCATCAAGCAATCTCATGTATATGATCAAGTATTAGCAAAGATCAAGCATCATTTTTCTTTTATCAGTAAGTAACTTCAAATCAAAGCACTAAATCTTAGGAACTTGCCATAAATTTTTTTGGACCTACATATTCTCAAGTCGGAAGTGTTTTCATAATTTCAGAGTCCATGACATTAATCAATAATGCAACTAAATCACATATACAATCAGCTTATAAGCATGCAAATACTGAGACTTGAACTTGTCCACTGGATTATAACTTTACCAGAACATCTTGTGTGAGATCCCATAGCTGACGCACGGTGGTAATTCTGTCTTTCAGTGATGGTATCTCTCCAAGAACATAGGACTACCAACAAGGATCAAGCACAAATTAGCCCAAATCTCAGGAGAAGTTAGTGGAGATGCAGGACCAAGTAAAAGCATGCTACTATGAGTTTTATCCCACAAGTAAAAGAGAGTCGTGGCCTAAAGAAAGTAATGAAAAAGAAGAAAAACAGAAAGTAAAAAACCACTTACAGCAATGACCAGGTCATGCTCTCTATCAGGTTTTTTAATATTCTTCGTTAGTGATTGAATGCTATCATAGCTTTGAATCAGCGGTAGATTCTTCAGATCTACAATAACCATAACAGACAAATGTTAAAGTTACCTAACAAAAACCTCTCTCCATCTTGAACAATTAAAAAAAAACACACATGTTGGCGTATACATGCATCATCAACACATTCTAATGTATGTTGTAATAAATAGAAGGCATAACAAGAACATTTTGAGGATACAAGTTGATCTTGTTAAAAAACAGCAACAACAAAATTACTTAAATAGACAGAGAGTCAGCAATAACAGGCCAAGAGGTAACTTTGTATTACTGACAAAAGCATCCAAATTAATTGTTGACATATTATTATTATAGATTCACCACTTTTCCTTAAACATCAATTGAGTACATATCTCGAAGAGGTTCCTTTTGCATCCTTACTTACTCTTCATAAGGCTCTGACCAGCTCGTTGCATCGACTGGGATGGCTCTACTAGATTAATCTTTTGCAGAGATCTTGGCCAGACTTCTCGCACTGCCCTTCAGAACCAAATCACAACAAAGTGTTCGAGCAACGATTAGCAGAAACAATCACACAATAACAAACCAATATGAATCTTGAATAAGAAAGAATCAAATTAGCTTCTCACCACATAGCCGAACCAGTACCGGCACCAAAATCCAATACCCTGGCTGGAGAAAACCCAGGTAGCCTTCTACGAACCTAAAATTGAACCTCAAATCAAACAAATTATACCAGCCTAAAACCACGAATATAGATATCGACATATGTGCACACAAATTAGGGAAAGTTTTCACCTCATTCAGAACTCTATAGCAAGCAGAGTAGACAGCAGGCATTCGGGAAGCGACATAAGCGACGGTCTGGTCTTCTTTGTACTTGAGCCCAATGTCGCCATAAGAGGTCTTGATCTTCCACCGCTTTGAGCTTTCCATAGATTTCAGAGGATCTTCAACAAGCTCTTTGGAAGTGGAGGCGACGAGCTGGAGATTCACGTCCTTTATTTCGTTAAACGATTGGCACAACCTCAATACCTTCCTCCTCATGTGAGTCTCTTCTTGCTCTGTAATCACACACCAAATTTACAACAACAACAAAAACACACACACACACACACACACTTTTCGATAAAATATAGATGAAGAAATCAAAGATGTGTACGATCAGGTGATGAGAGAAGGGAACCTCGGAGGTATCTTTTGATGGCTCGTCGGAGACGGAGGGGAACGATGTGGCATCCTTGGGATTGTTTACCGGCAGAGCGAAGAGTTTCGGCAGTGAACTTTGGGAGCGTCTCCGATATGAGGGACGCCATTTCCGGCTCGATCGTTCTGTGAGCGCTCTGTTTCTTGGGGTTTAGGTACGCCGGCCGGAGGTGGGAGTAGGGTTTTGAGGGCCGGTGCCGTGAAGGGAGAGAATGTTATCAACTAAAATGATGGGCCTGTCGGGATTTTCAAAAGGAATGTACGGCCCAGTAGGGCAACCGGAGAAGCCCATTCTTGATCTATAATGGGCCAGACCCCCAACTTTATGTATGCTTCGGGAAATAAATTATATATTTTGTACTCTCCCTATAATTTTGAAAAAGAAAATGAGTAAATTATTTTTGAAAAGAGTTGTACGTATAAAGTTCAAATCAATTTTTTTTTTTTGAAAACTTCTATCTAAAAAGTAAATATTTATTATATTTGGAATTTTGAGTTATAAAAATTCAACAAATAAGCCTATCCATGGAATATGATTTTTGAAATTTAAGAAAACCTCGAATTTTACTTTAATAGATGTTTAAGTTCAAACCTAAAATTTAACATTTTTTATTCATATTTTTATCAAAATTGATTTTTAAATTTTTTTATAGAGAAACTCATTGTTTAATTATAATATATTTTTCTTAATTGAAATTAGAAATATTCTAATTTTTATTCAAAATATAAGAGTTTTATCATCACTTAATTAAAAAGAAAATTCTACTAATTTGCCCCTTTCTGAATTGAAAACTTGGTTTTCTCCCTCCAAAGCTAAAGTGATGTGGTTGTGACGTTTATAAAATCATGAACACGAAAGTGGGTGATTTAAATTTAAATAAAAGGACCACAAAAAAAAATCATATAAAAGGACCACAAAAAAGTCATATCATTATGTGCAAAAATTCGATTAGTATAGCATCATTCTTTTGGTTATTACATATGCAAGTCAATGATATGTTTAAAGAATTTCATATTACTTTTCATAATTTTTATTCTTTTAAAAAATAAATAAATATACAACTCGTGCCATATGGTTGCGTTTAATGTTATATATGACATAAATAAATAGACGACTTCTGGTACCATCCAAAGGATGTTCCGTTGAGTTCGACAAGAATTTCGAGATATCAAGCGATTGTGTTGGGTGCCTTGTCGTGTTTTAAAATTTGGTCAAAAGATGACAACAAAAATAATTAAAAATAATAAAAATAAATTTTATTATTTTGATCAAAATTGAAACTGATTACAAGTTCTACAAGTTACGAACTATTCTTAGAAAGAAAAAAAATAGACGTTTTGCCTAGTTAAGTGTCCATAATAATTACAATAGAGATACTTATAGAATTCTTCATAAAAAAAACTACCAATAATCGCTATTAACTCTTCACTACTACTTTAAGCATGAATTAATCCTATAACGCCAAGTGTCCTCTCATGTAGTTGTAACTTTTGATAACCGCTACTCTTCCCTTTTGTTGTCACTTGTCGTTTTTAAGTAATATGAACATTTTATAAATATATTATCAAGCTTTTATAAAATTTGGTAGGCTATTTAAATAATAAAATTATTTTTCATTAAGCCTATAAAATATAATAGACCAAAGTAATATCCTCGACATGAAATTTGTAGATTATGATGAAAACAGTTAGATATGGAAAATAGCACAAGACCTTTTATAATCAAGAACTCTTATGTTACAAAACCTAAAAATAAATAAATAAATAAATAAAAACACAGCTCGGTGCACAAAGCTCTCACGTGTGCGAGATCTGAAAAAAAAGACATACTACAAAAGGTCAATAGTGTACAGTCTTACCTTACATTTGGAGAAGTCACAAGATACATGAAAATTTATTCAGAAAATCAGTTTTTTTTTTTTTTTTTGGTTTTGGTTACCCTTATTTTCCTTTCTCTCATCAACAAAAATGAAAATAATAGCAAAACCAAAGAATTAAATCGCTTCACTATTTCATCCTTTACCTTTTGCTTTTCTCCATAACATTATTCAAAAATTTATAATCCACAACACAATCAAAGTAAATCTGCAAGGAATGAAAAAGTTCAACAATCGCTATTGTTTAAAGTGAATCAGTTGATATAGATCAATGTTTGGATCTCATAAGTACAAAAAAAGAAAAAAAAGAAAAAAAAAAAGAAAAGAAAAGAAAAGAAGTAAAAAAGAAATGCTATCTTACTTGTAGATATCATAAGCCAGCCTCACCCCACCTTTTTGGGGGGGGCCAAGACCAGAAACCTGGTATACAAATAAATATATTTTCCAGGTTGGCTTTTTCTATAATTATTTTTCATTGGAAAAACTCCTATATAATTCTTATTATTGTAAGAGGAATGAATGTTTTCAATGTCCTTGCTCACTGGCAATCTATCTTCAGGTCTTTAGGCCATCCAAACTCCTCTAAGAATGCCAATACAACTCCATTTGACCAGCCGAACCCCGTCTGCATTGCACCATACAGGTAACATATTTGAATGAGGTGAGAAATGAGAATCCGTTGCTTTTGTACCAGAAAAAACTACCGGTTATAACATACAATTCCCCCATTTAATACAATACGACGAAATGATCGTGTCTATGAAAAGAGAATGTGAAGAGAAAAAGAATATGATTACAATCTCTAAATTGCAACAATGATTCAGTTAAGTGGCATTGAAATGAAATCAAATAATACATCTCCACTCGACCCTCGACACTCTTTCTTAGCCAGTTTGAGGTAATTGTTGTTAAGTTGTGGAGAGCCTTATTAGTGCTGTACACCGAGTCTCACGTTCGTGAATTTAACTGTCTTGAGGGTATTTTTGGTATTTTCAAGACTTGTAAACCTAGTAATATATGTGTGTGTGTGTGTGTGTGTGGTAACATAAGACAATTCTGATGCAATTTGTTATCCCATGTCATAGTAAAACAACTGTTGCAGCGTAGTTGGGTAAACCACGTAAATCTTGTGTTTTGTGTGTGTTTGTATTTTGTTTCAAACAATTCTTGCTTAGGTTTTGTTATAATCCTAGCAATCCTTACCTGGGGTATGTACTCACCGCCGCCTCCAAATTCTCCACATTTCTCAACATCATATTTTTCATGCATTGCACCGGATTTCTTGAAAGCAACGTAGTTGGTTCTGATCCACCTCACAGCAATGTCTTCTGCCATGGACCTTGCTTGCTTTGATCCAGACCTTACCAAACCTTCAACAATGAGATGCTGAAGTGGCGCCCAACCATTTGGGAAGTCCCTGTATACAAACATTATTGCAAGCCACATACAAAATGGAAAATATGATATAATTTGACTTCACAGCTAAGTTTTTTTGAAGGTTCAATTTTTTAAAAATTACTTACCATTGTTGCCCAGAATTGGTTAAAGAAGTTGCAATCCCAACTGCTCGAATCAGCCCTGAACTTCGAAGACTTTGCATAACCTTCTCCACCAATTTGGCATCTTCACATGTTTAATCAATGAAAGCATTCTCATTATAGCGCATCAAGATAAGAGATCATGTTTATTATATTTTAAACGCAGCTGAAGTTATTACCATCAAAGCCCAAACTATAGTAACTTGTTTTTACCTTTGGACGCAAAGCGAAACACCACCAAAGGATACTTCATATAAATTTCAACAGATCGTTTAAGTATCCTTTATATTATGGAACCAATGCTTCTTAAAGTATTTTATGGATAATTAAAGCCAACAAAAGAAAGGTACCAGGTAATAAAGGTAAATACTCAATTCTTATATTGTGCACACCTGATGATCTAACAACTTCTAAAAACACAACAGAAAAGAATACATCAAGAAATCTAATATGAAGTACAAAACTGAAGCCATGACTAATCAATATTTGCAGTACTCCACATTGACTGAGATACTCACATTAACTGAGAAGTTCTGACCAGCATTTACCCCCAACTTACCGATAGAAATAGATTAGGGAAGGGAATGGTGAGATTCTACCGAATGAAAGTTATAGTTTTACATTTTTGGATTGGAGGTACTTCTCTAGATTCCTTATCACTTTGGTGTGCTAGTGTCTTCTATACAAGTCGGGTAACAGCACAAGCAGAGTTAGGGATATGAACACAATTGAGCTTGCTCACGACTATACAAGCTCATCTTGAGAGAGGGTAGCTAAGTTGAGCTCAGGTTCAAGTTAAAAAATGTTCAATCAAAATCCAATAGAAGTCATATAGACGTCCACTCTGTAAAGCTTGCTAAACACTTCCCATGGTCTAAAGGAATCACATCTTTGATAACTGGCATCACAAACCTGAGTTGAATGATTCAATCCACAAAGGAATGAAGTTGGAGGCAAATATATTCCGATTTTGGTTCGAGGCCTCCCATGTGTAATCATCCTAATAGCATCAACATAAAAATATTAGAAAAATCGGAGAGCTTGTTATATTAATGAGGAATGCTTTCATATATTCCACGCGAAGACGCCACCTTGCATGTAGTTGGATTGCTAAGCCAGTAATCTAGCCATTGTCCCATCTCTGCATTCCAGAAAACAGAGTTCATTGCCTGTTGTCTTGCTAGAGCTGCTTCGAGAAAGTGTGCAGCAGTCGTACTATCTCCAGTTACATTTGCCAAGAAGGCGATGTTAAGTTCCATCTGAAACGAGACCCAAAAGCTCATGTTATTATCACATTGTGTGTATGTGTGTGAATTTAACCAAAACTTTCTGAAGGAGTTCAGAATCAAACATAGAGTATGAAAGCATTTAAATCCACAGGTATGATTGATGTTGTTGCCAATGTTGTGAGATCAGAGGAATCCCTGCAATGAAACAGCCGATTAGTAATCATACCACCATTATTCAACACAAACAAGCATCCTAAATCCCAATTTGCGGATTAAGCTTATAGAAGCATCTAACAAATATGATTGTGGAATCTCATTTTCCCTTATAGCACATAAGTGTGGGGAAAGAACCTATAACAATGCTTCCTAACACGCAAAAGACAGTAAGTAGTTCTGCAATACTTAATGCATATGCCTTATAAAACTTCAAAAGGTTCAGCATGTCTATAGAAGCTTGCCATCCAATAAGCATGCTTTTTTTTTTTTTTGCCCAAGCACAAAGAAAATATTTTGTTGCGAACCAATGTAATAATTAGCAAGTCAAAAATCAACGAGAGTACTACCGTAAAGAAATTAACCTCAGATCATTCAATCGAATATTGATTCATGTGTATGTTGAAGCATATACTAGGGGACAAAACCCTATACTTTTCATTACAAAATGAATAAAAAGGCAAACTGTACACAAACAACCAAGGTGAAAAAACTACCTCATCCATCTTGTACTGAAATCCCAACCAGTTTCAGCAGCTGAAGCCAGTTCACGGTAAAGATGATGTTTTTCAGAAGCACTCACGAGCTTGGAAGCAGTTTCCTGGTCCTGAGATAAGGAAAACATGTTTTTAAGCTAAAAAATCAACGTCTTAATGAACCAGTCAGATGACATCAATTTAAATTTTATATTTTAAAGTGATTCCCAAGATTTATGGGCCAGAGTATATACAATGGTTGAAGATTCTGGCCTGGGTTCATTCCACATTGCATAGTACCGACTTAAAGTGTGATTGCATCCTTCAGCATCAAGAATTACCACACTATGTATTCCTGAAATCGTTTTAAGTCGACGAAAAAATGAATCAGATTAACATACGCAAGCATAAGCTGTTGACAGAAGACAACCCAATCAAGACGATGAAGACAAACAGATTGTGCCTGAGAGACAAAGCTGTCAACACCTGAACTCCAAAATTTGTGTTCTTTTAGCAAGGCAGGGAGAGACCTTCTAGCAAAGTCCATATCACTGATCCTATCGTATATATCGCATACCATCACACTCAGGAGCGGAGGCTGGCTGCAAATGCCCATCAAACTTATCGTTTAACCGCAAAAAAATAGAAATAGAAGCAAGCATAACAGGATGCACTCACAAAAAAACATTCATACGACATTCATGATTTAACCAAGCAATATCTCCTCCACCAAAAAACGAGATAGAAAAGAAAAACCCTGAACATACAAACAAACAAACAAAAGAGAAAGACTGACAAGTAGACCATCAATTTCGGGGCCCTCAAGAAATCAGTAAATGTTCAAGGGGGTCTTACCTCCTATTAGTGTAATAACTCCTTGCACCATTAAGAACATATCCAAATTCATCTATAAGGGAAATGAGATTAGTCACAATTCCTTTCGCAGTCTCGTACATTTTACTTGCCAACAAGCCCCTGCATGCAAATTAATAAGCCCAATGAAAAAATATGCAAATTAATAAACCAAGAAGGAACTTCAAACAAATGTAAAGACAAGAAATAAAATATAATAAATTTCAAGAATCAATTAATATATGCAATAAATAATATCCTTGATCTTCAAATGACCTTAAAACTCGTACATTTATGAATGCATTATCTAACTATCTATTTTATTTATGGACAGCATTGGCTTTTCAAAATTAAACAACACTTTTAGACCCAAGTTGTGCTCAAACATTAGAATTTCCCCAATTACATTGAACTAATTTTGATAAGGAACCCCAATAAATGAGTAAAAATTAACAACTAGAATGTCGTTCACTTGATCATTGAGATACTAGAAATAAAAACATAAAGGGAAAAAAAAAACTTATTTTCTAGTTTCAGTTATGCAAAAGAAGTTAGTGTTGATGCATTGAAAAAATGGGGTTCCTTATAATACAATATATCACATTCCTCAGTTTTTAGGATTAAACTAGATTACAGAGTACAATTTTGGATTTGGAATTATCTAACACAAGTCACCAAACATATAATAAAGTGAAATTAGCATGACATGGGTATCCCAGTCATCGTCTTCATCAAGTCCTGCATATGAGACGACAAAATAGTAATCAAACCAATTGGGTCATTGACAATTCTATGGCTGACTTCATGACTTCTCAGTTTTCACCTAACCAAAAGTACACGACTCGTCCAATTTTCTCAAAGCAATCTAATCGAAACTAGAACTCAAAGACTTTTCTCATTTCCATTTTCCTTCACCAGTTTTCTCAGAAACCAAACAGAAATCAGAACTGACCTTATTACCCAATAAGAATCCCAGTAATAAACCTCTCTAAACCGCGACCCCGGTACCACAACAGGCTTAGCCAAGGGAAGCAGAGTATGAAATTCCGGCCGCTCAAAGACCCCGTCGGCGACTCTCCGGCTCAAATTCTTCCACAGTGAATGCACCTCCAATGCCCAAGCCCTCACCTCCGGCTTCTTCACCTTCGGCAAGAACCCTTCTGGCTCCGGAACAAAGTCCATCGGCTCAGCGTACACCAAATCCATTCCTGCACCATTCAAGTATCTCTGAATAAACCCATTCAGATCACCGGCCGATACCGATCCATTGGGGGTCCTTGGAAGCTTATCAAACGCGTCTTGGGTCGTTGAGAGATTGAGTTTCAACGAAAGGTCTACGTAGAGTTTTGGGTCGAAGTTCTTGCCGCCGAAGGTGTCGAGTGCAGTCGCTTGGAGACGCTCGAGAAAGGTGACTAATGGGGTTGTCGGCACTACAGGGCCGGAATCAGATGGCATGCATATTGGTGATGGTTGCGCCGGCGCAGCCATGGCTGTGAAACATAACAATGGAAAGATGAGAGAGAAGAAAAGATGTAAATAGCTGGGGTTTGTGGGTTGAAATTCAGCCATTTTTTGACGTAAGAAAGAAGTTTGAAGAAGATGATGAAGGAGGAAGCCGGCACTGGACCACTTTGAATCCTTTTTATTTCCCTAATGCCATGTACCTGTAAAATTTGTCAAAAATTTTATTCTGAATTCATAATGAATTGGTTTAAATTTGTTTGTATATTATGTAAGTTATATTATAAATAAATTTAAGTTATTTATTTTAAATTTAAAATAAATTTTTAAATAATCTTTTTAAATTTGTAGTAGTGTTGTTTTTGTTTAGAGAGATGCTACAGTTACGAAATGTTAAAAGCGTCTAATCAAACCAAATTTGTTAATAGGTTTTCACAGAAGGTTTAAAATAAATAAATAAATAAATTTTAACACGTAAAATTTTTTAATAATATTTTTAACGAGTAAAATTTAATTATTTATAGCATAGATAAATTTAATATAAATAAATAAATTTATATGTAATACATACAAATAAATTTATTTATTATTTTTTTTTAATATTGATAAATATTAGACAGATAAATTTATTTGTTAAGTCAACTAAGTACAAGTAATAGATAAATTTATATGTTTCGTGAAACAATTACAATTTGCTAAACAGATAAATATATATGTTTCTTTCTAGTAGGGATGGCAACATGACAGGTTTGGGACGGGACGTGTTCTTCCACTCCTATCCCGTTGATTATCGGAGCGGGGTTAGAAAAAATAGTAAAAAAAATAGCGGGCCAGTGGCGTAACAAAAAATATATTTTTCACTTTAAAATAAATTAATACTAACAATAATGACATGATAAGATATTAAAATAATAATATTGA
>JAOTRH010000013.1:9200506-9213712 GCA_034768845.1 Heliamphora exappendiculata | reverse complement strand
ATATATATATATATATATATATATATATAACTAAACCAAACACACATTAGTATTAAAATAATTAAATAAAGTAATAGCATAATTATTTATTTTTTCATTTTTTTTTCCCAGATCACCAATTCAAACGAGCTGGTAAGATTAAAAATGTAAAGGACTCTAGGGGAATCTATGTCTTTTTGGTAATAAATCCTGGAAGAAGAAGAGTCAGTTCAGGAGACAACAAACCTGGAAGTCCGGATTACAGGCCAGGTTGGGAAGAAGAAGAAGAAGAAGAAGACAGCACTTGGAAGCAGATAGCCGGCCGCCCCTCCCTCCACTGCCCAAAAAAAATTAGGATTCTCTTTATTTTAATGCATTAAAAATTATTGAATGATGTAAAGATTTTGAGATATATTCAACAATTTTCACTACATTAACATAGAAAAACACAAAAATATCAGAGAAATAGTCGAACAGTATTCACGACACTAAGACAGAAAAACGTGTAATTTTCGAAAAAGACTATCCCTTGCCTGCTAAAAGCTTTGTGCAGATTCGTCAGTCAGTCTTGAGACGCCAACTTCTTTCAACTCTAAATTACCAATCTCAAAGAAACTGACACGGCTTCCAGCAATTCCCACAGGAAAGGGCTCTCTATAAATAGAAGAGAAACAAAGCAAAAGGATGAATCAACACAAATAACTAGTCCGTCCATGGAAGTCTCTGCTTCTTCAGAGAAAAGGCGATCGAGAGTTCAAGTACCTGGAAGTAGAATTCTGAAGGGGAAAAAGGCGAGGTTGTACATAATCCGCCGGTGCATCTGCATGCTGCTTTGTTGGGGAAAGCATGGAGATTAGTTAGCGATCCTGGTAGAAACAATCACTTCGCTTAGATCTATTTCAATTGCGGAATTCATCTAATGTATCGAGTTTTGATTGCTTCGCAAGTATAGGTTAATTTCTGCAAAAAGGAAAGCATGGAGACTAGTTAGCGATCCTGGTAGAAACAATCACTCCGCTTAGATCTATGTCAATTGCGGAATTCATCTAATGTATCGAGTTTTGATTGCTTCGCAAGTATAGGTTAATTTCTGCAACAACAAAAAAAAAGTTTACAGAAGGCCAATGCGAGATCAATTTAATCCTTCCATGCATGTTTGCGCATTCATTTCAAAACTCTTCGTTTCAAATGCCGATAAGATAGTAAGAAATGGAGAGGATCTTGTAAAAGTAACAGAGTGAACAATCAAGTTTCATCAGGAAATCATTAAATGCAAGTAATAACAGAATGAACAATCAAATTTACGCAGCAACAGTGCGAAGAAAGTCATCATCTAGGATGATGAGAAGATTCACTGCCGGAACCCTATCGTTAACACACCATTGACCATCAGATTTTAGCTCCACGGTGGCAACCCCTGCGTATTCAAAGAGAAATCATAACTTGGAAAATTAAAGTAATTTATATATGAGAAAACGAAGCAACAGGCGCATCTGGTGTAGGGGTATCATAGTACCCTCCCACGGTACTGACCGGGGTTCGATTCCCCGGATGCGCATTTTCGTTCAGTCTTTTTCACCGTCGCGTTTTCCTTTTTTTTAAATAAAAAAAAAAAACCAATCCCTCACATGCTGTCTTGATATCCCTGACGCACGATAAACTATGAACACCACACCACGTTCACGGTCAACAGACAACATACCAGCATGCATATTATTGATATAATGTAAAATTATATTGATATATTATAATTATATTTTTTTAATATAGGATCAGTTTCAAAAATTTAATGTAGGTCTATATATTGTATATAACTAATTTCTTTTAATATAAGATTAATTCATAAAATTATAAATACATAACGTGCATGTATTGACTAAATACGCCACATTACCTATTGAATAACTTCTTTGTATATACTTATGTGATTTTAAACTTTTTTATTGTTTTATACTCACATGAATATCGATTTAAAAATATTTCATTTGAAGGATTGGTTAAATGCCTCTCTCATTCTGTGAACACATTTTTTTGTGTGAAAGATGACCTGAGCCAAGAGACTTTCTTTAACAAACTTTTTGTCTAAGATGACCTAAGCCAAGAGACTTTCTTATTCATTTTAAAGGTCATTCGACAATCCATTTCAAAATAATCCGCACAGATGGCCTAGTAATTAAGGAGTTCAAACATAAAATCTCCTAAATAACCATTTCAAAATAACCCACCGGCTTACTGATTTAAGGGGTAAAACATCTCCATTACAAAATAACTTTTGAAGATTGCGTGTTCAATTACCAAGAAACACAAAACACTAGAGACTTAATCGAAAAAATCAATAAGCATAATTTGAGTTATTAAGCGTATCCAAGGTTTATTCATAAAGATTTATACCGAATGAAAGACTTTAACGGAATGACAGATTGAGCCAGTTAAAAATTCCCACTCATCTTTAAAAAATCAAAGGAGTTCAAATACTGTGAAAATATAGCTCTTGCACTAGTCCTACAATCACAAGAATCTTCAGACAATCCTGGTGGAAAAGCTATTTTTAGCACAGCAGTTGCCCGGAAAATATGTTTAGGTCACAACCCTCCCGCAAATTTGAGGATTGTGACCTAAACATGCACAAAAATCAGATGATAAAGTAAATCTTCTGATCTTCGTGCACAATATTGGACCACCATCAAAGTACTAAAAGAAGCTGCCTTTACCTCATTTTCAGGCATTAAAAAAAAAACTTAAAAATCATTTTTGATTTATCCAACAATGTCCACAGTACCTTGTGGTAACAATTAACATATCCACTCCATCATATCAACACCACCTCCACAATCAAATGGATGGTTAATATTGTTTTATGTGGTTGATTATGTGTAGTTTGTGTATATGTAAAGGCTTGCATCATTATGATTCTCACAAAATTTTCAACCATAAAATCCTACCGAACAAACACAAATAAAATGCAATTCGAGCTAGGAAGTCTGAAGCAATTTCTTGTAATCCTGGAATGTCCCATTGAAAGGTGACGCCTTGCCTTCAGATACCGCCCACAGCTGTTCCACACTTCCAGATATTAGATGTTCATCATGACTCACCTGCAATTGAAAATACAAGTGCACAAAATTAACACAAACAGACTATAGACATGAATAAATGCACCCAGTTGTTGCAACTGGATATCGAAGGGAAGCGGCGCGTTACCATCAGCACTCCTCCTTGGAACAGAACAAGACCCTGAATTAATGCCTCCACAGCATCCAAATCCTGCACCGTAACAATATTACTGTGTTAGTTGCGAGGGTGAGGGGAGCACGAGGAGAAGAAAGAAATTTGGAGTTGCAAGTTCGTCATGCTTTTGTTCTGTTACTGCAAAACTTACAACCCATAAGAATGGTTCACTCCAGACAATGGTAACAAAACAACCCCCCCCCCCCAAAAAAAAAACAAAAAAAGGAAAACTTCCAAATTTATTTTCCTTATTCTTCGGATGCTAAAAGGAACCCTAATGGCAAGTTTGCAAGCTCAAAAAGCTAAACACTGAATTAATCGAAAGTTTAAGAAACCAGAGTCCCCAACATCCAGATTGATAACAAAGGATCATCTTTACCATCCTCCAATATGTGCAGCCCTACACGTATTAAAAATAAATATAGGAAGCAGATGAAAACATGATAAGAAACTTACAAGATGATTTGATGGCTCATCAAGCAGTAGAATGTGAGGTTTTTTGAATGTTATCTTTGCAAAAGCAACTCTGCTTTTCTGACCACCTGACACAGTATCCAGAGCAGATTATAATACATGTGAACCAATCTCCAGTGAATAAGGATATAGGTCGCTACACACGTTCACTACACGATTAACAGTAATATAGCGTGAGGCTAAGTAGTTTCTGCATGTATGGTTTTACTGGCAACCCAGTTTTCTTCAGGTCCAACTCCAAGTCTAATCAAGGTTTTAGAGAGGGAAATGCAGTTTCTTGTGGAAAATAAATGAAAATTTTGAGGTAGGTACCAGACAAGGTGTACATTGGCTGAAGAGCAAGATTTCCAGTTATACCAAATGAACCCAAGTGAGCGCGAAGCTTCTGTTCAGGCACTCCCTACAAGGAAAAAAATAAAAAGATGACGAAAATCATATACTGACAACAAACATTGAAAAAACCTGTGCTAAGGATTTACATTCGAGTATTGTATGCTGGAATCAAGTTATCCCAGTGCTTGAAAAATTCATTTATAGACTTGTCATTAACTATTACTGAACACTGTATTTTTTTGGGGTGGGGGGTTTAGCCAGCAATGGCTCCCCAATATATGCTCGAACCCTTTTCCATACAAAGAAAGTAAGCCCAGTTCATCATTAAGTTTGGAATATATGGACACCCCCTATATTTGAGCAAAGCTAGAAAATGATACAGCTAGGACAGGTTCTGATCTCCATTAACTTCATAGTTTGTAGTTGACAAACACAACAGAAAGAGGGATTCTCAACCCCAACTGTTGGCTAGGCAAAGGATGTTACAAGGGCTATAGACAAAGTTGTTATAGGATTGGTTATTTTCATATGACAAAACCCGTCATTTAGCGAGAGTTTGAGTGTTTCCATGGTTCGGAAGCACTAGTCCGAACTTTTGATGAAGTTTGTCTTAAGCTTAAAGTGACGAAGATTATCCATTTCACATCAGGTATATTTTGGATACATTTATACCATATGACACGTTTTTTGGTTAATTTTAAAAAAAAATTATGCAAAACAACGCGAAGAACTTGATAAAGGGTTGAGGGCCAAGGGCTAGATAAGGAGTTGAGCGCCAAGGGCTTGATGATGGATTGGTGATGGCTTGAGCACTAAGGGCTTGACGAGGGATTCATCTAAGCGCCTGAGCGCTTGTCAAGCGCACTACACAGAACACACTTTTTTTTCAAAACAATTCCAGAGAGAAGCACTCGATGAACGCTCCAGTTCTCATCCTCCAGTAGCCATCCCTTGATACGCGCTCCAGCGCCTCATATCCAGTAGAGAGCTCCCAATGAGCGCGCATCATTACATAGTTATTTTTCAGGTTTACGTGTAGCTACATACCTCATATATAAAGTCTTTCTCAACTTTTAATTGAGATAAACAGTCTTCCTCAACTTTTAATTGAGATAAACATTCTTCAGAACACGAAAATTCTTGAGAGAAAACCCTATTTTTCAACTTATGATCATGCATATTTAGTTTCAACTTTTTTCCTTTTTTTTTGCGAAAAACCCTCACACACCTTCATGTTCATTGTGATCATGGTATCGTTCTTGCAACCACATTGGCCGTTGTTTGTGGAGCTATCTGATACGAAAATTGAGAAAGCGATTTTCGTAGACAATTGTTAATCAAAGGAGGCTAATGAGGTCAAAGCCACTAGAACGTGAACATCAAGCACGAGGAGTGTTTGTGGAGGAGGTTCAGAGTTAGGTTAACCGGTGTCAAATTGTAAGTCTTTACGTCTAAAACTCTTAGTATTTTTTTATTTGATAGTGGGTTGTTTTAGGTTGTAGCGACAGTAGTTTTCGTACTTAGGATGTTAGCTCCTTGAGGTTTTCATGTAATATTTTGTGCCTTGTTTATTTTCAGTAGATGTAGTTGTTTGTTTAAGTTCTTAGTTTTTAATATTGGCCTATTCACTCCCCTCTTGACACGAATTGTACCAAGTCCGTTTTTTCATTTGGTATCAGAGCAGGATTCTAATTCATGGTATCGGAAAACGTATTGATATTGGTGATATGACCATGTATTGACCTATATCATAGAGTATCAGGGGGCCCAAAATCTTGATACATATCGATCAATAGGTAACAACCGATATTTGAAATCCTACATCAAAGCATAAGTTGCGCTTTAGGCTTAACATCTTGAGTTGTCTTTAAACATTTTTTAATGGAATCGAACACGCCAAGAGAGGGTGGATGTCTGTTGAATATAGAGGTATAACTATCCCTATTGGAAAAGCTCATATTAGAGCATTCCTAAAGTTGATTTATTAGAGAGTTTGGGTGTCTGTTGAATATGGAGGTATAAACCTCCGTCAATTAAGAACAAGGCTATTGGTGAACTTGAATTGAAATCACATACTAAATGGGATAAAGTTAACTTAGATAACATAGGCTACAACTCTAGGGCACAAATGTTATTTTTTATGCTGTTACCCCAAATGAGTTTAAGAGGATTACCACGCATGACATTCCTAAAAATGCTAGGAATATTTTGAAAGTCACACACGAGGGTACTCTTACTGTAAAAAACTCAAAACTACAAACACTCACCACAAAGTTTGAAAGAATGAATGATTGCTAGGCCTAGTGACATTGTGAATTCTACTTGTAATCTAGTTGAATCTATTAGCCAATCAAAGATAGTGAGAGAAATCCTTAGGTCCCTTCCTGAACGTTTAAAAAGACGAGGTAACTATCATAGAAGAGAGTAATAATATAGACTTTCTCAAAGTAGAAGACTGGTAAAATCTTTTCAAACCTATGAAGTCAACATGTGTCCTCCAAAAAAAGAAAAAAACTAGTAGCACAAGTAGATGTATAGCCTTCAAAATCATCAGTGAGGATGGTGTTGAATCTAAAGAGAATGAGAATATCGGAGAAGAAGACCTAATCCAATTTTCTAAGAAGTTTAGGAAGTTTCTCAAGGTAAAGCAAGAATCTAGTTCTTTGCAACTTAAAAAGCCTAGTGGAAACCAAAAGTCTAGATAATCTTCGATTTAAAATCGATATTTATTCTATTGCGAAGCGTGATCTTCAATTTTGGAGATGCTACTGCTCATGGTATTTGATACAGTGCCGAAGCTTTCTTTTTTAATTTTCATTCAAAATGTGAGAACTTCTAAAAAGACAGAAATTACAGATGAGGCCACCCACGTGTACAAGTATTTAAGCATGATATACAACTTTGTTAATGCATTCAATGGGTGTAACTAACATAAATATTTTTGTATTTGAAGGTTCCCTCAAAATATGAATCACCAGAGAGCACAATCCTAAGCATCACAAGAGCACAATTCAAACGGAACATTTAATTTTAGTTAAATAATATTAATTATTTAACTTTATAAAAGTTGTTATAAGTAATTGTATCTTAAGTAATATTAATTAAAAACATGTTTCATGTGTCAAAATATTAATTAAAAACAATTATAAACATTCAGTTTGCAGTAAATAAGTTTATAGTATGCTTATCAATGAGTTTATCTCAATTGCTAGCGCTTGATAAAAAATACGAGCGCAATTACCGATTTTCGTTACAAACTGACTGATTCTCTCGATACCTGCTACACGTGACCACAGCCATTACTCCGGCCAATAACGCGATTTAAAACCCTGTTAATCATATTTCTTAAACCTTCCAACCAAACCTTAGCATGACTCAAATACCTCTTCTGGAATTGGACCGGAATCGTTATTTCAGACTGGACAGCGTCTCTTTTACTAATTGATTAGAGGTATTGGATTGATTGAAAAAGGTCATTACTTTACCTTATGACTTGTCTTTTTGTCTGCACTTCTATGGCCTGTGATCCAAACTCCTACCCTCACTCCGTTCGTGAGAGTCCATTATCTATTAATAGTATTTCCCTCTGCATATTAGCGAGGCTCGCTACAATGAATCTATCATCTATTGGGGATTTGCATCCACTTCTTTTGCTTTTGAGTCAACAACATCATCCATGGTAGATCCATACACTTTTTAACGTCTTAAATGAGCCAAGAAAGATATACAAGTCATTTTAAGGATAAGGAAATGTCGATAAAGAAAACCATCCTTGCCATGACAGCTGTCGTGCTATCGCCGTTCATTGCTAATCAACAAACTTGAAAGGGGATTGACAACACTCATTCTGCAATCTGCTGCCTCTTACACATGCGTACTAGCTTTGTCCGCACTTGAAATGCACTTTGAACTTGTTTTGTGCCACCGTGCCGGCGTCATTCTACAGGAAGGATTTAATTAATCGCTTCTTTGAGTCCTTGCCATCCAACCCAGATTTGGTGGCTTTCCCCTTTGACTCATGTTGAAAGATTCCAAATTAACTAAAGAAAGCCCGCTTCAAAAAGCTATTGTCAACCTCTGACATCCCAGCCCTCCTATTCGTATCCTAGAACTGCTGTTTTGAACTAAGAAACAACCATTTTCAAAAGGAACCGATCAATCAGTAAATCCATTCCCGGTAAAACCCCGTCCTCCTCAAACGACAAAGAAAAAGTTAGCTACTTTAGTTTCGACGTTGAGCTGCTCTTCATCGATTGTGAAATCATCATGTAGGCTATTGAGTCAATCCATTTTTGTGTACATGTTTGTGTTTTCAAGCCCCAATTGTTGGTCTTGGGCATACAAATACCACCCCATGATCCCTCTAAAACATGAGTTTAGTATAGTTGGATTAGAAAAGAACTTAATTGATTAATTGATGCAAGAAACTCGCTTAAAAGGATGAGTAGGGGCACTGAGAAGCTTAATCATTTTGTTGACCATGGGTAAAAATCGAATGATAAAAAAGGTCTAAGTTATCATAAAGGTAAAGCCAAATCAAATGAACCTGAGACTGTGTTTGTCAGAAAGTAACGGTTCTTCATCTTCTGCATCTACTCCATCTTCATCATCTCCTCCTCCTACAGTGGTTAAAATAAGAATAGGAACTCTATGAGTTCTTGAATTTTACCTATTTCTACTTTCCCATAGATTAGCTCCATTGTGGCTTAGCCGCCTATGGGCTACTATGCCTACCTTATACTATTGTTCAAATAAAGAAAATGCAACATCTGCTTCTTTCTCGCTTCGTAACCGAGTCTCTTGCCTTAGTAAGTAGTGAGCGTTAGCATCAATCAATTTTATCAAAAAAATGACAAAATGGGAGATTGTTACAAGATTGGTTATTTCTGTATGACAAAACTTAAGAATCATTTTGATGCGAAACATGAATGATCATTTACAATTTTATTTTAACTATTTAATAATTACGTTTATTTTTAATTATTTGTTAAGTAGGATTTCATTTTGTTTACTTTAAGTTTAGGATTCTAAATATTCTGTGTATCTTTTAATTAGGATCCCCCTATTCCCTCTCTTCTTCTTTCATCAGTTTGTTTTTGTTTTTTGGCTTCTAACCCTTCGTTCTTCTTCGTTTTCTTCTTCTCTCTCTCCAATGGTTCTGCATTATTTGGTATAAAAGTAAATTTCGATCCATTACCTTAACCACCATTGCAGTTCGTTGATATAAGTTGTCGACTTCCATCCTCATCTACTAAAACTGTCGCTACCACTGCTCCACTGCGTCACATGACCACCAGTTGCCACCACCACTGTTGATGCTCAACCAGTCGTCGTCAACCTTTCTCGTCACACTCTACCATCTCACACCATCGGATCCTCGATCTGCACCTTGCGCCTCTACCTTCGCCACGTAACCATCGCCGTAGATGATGCTGCCATCACTTCACGTCGTTGTCACCACCCCGGTCTAGGTTTGCATCGATCTCCCTTCTCTTTTTCAAAAGTCTAGCTACCCTCCTATCCTTCTCACGATGTATAGGCGTGGGAAAAGATTTTTTTTTTTTTTTGTACCCAAGTTCCTTGAAAAGACCCAATTTCTTAGTTGACCCATAACCCCAAAATCTAGCCACTTTTATTCCTTTTACTCGACTCATTATCTTGAAACTTAGCCCACAAAGAAACCTAAGGCCCAATAACTTAAGTAGACCGAACCAGCCAGATAGTCGCATACCCCACAACTTACCCAAGCCCATAACCCAGCCCTTTAACTTTCTATCCTTGCTTTAGCCCAACCCATTTATAAGCCCACAAAACCAGGTCCTCATTAAACCACCCAAGCCCAGCGCACCAACATCATAGCCATTTGTTACTAGGTTACCAAAATAGTAGCCCCCATTTACCCAACTACCCAGCGAACAGTCAACAATCTCTCCACCTTTACCCAACCGCCAAACCTAGAGCTGATTTTTCTTTTTTCAGAAAAAAGGATCCATTGAACCAGTTCACCCTTTCTTGCCGATCTATTCCATTCATCCCCTCATTCTCTACGAAGTTCCATCAACATTTCCTCTTGCGGCACGCCACTAGCCGAAGGAACTACTAGAAGAAAGACTTTGGGAAGTACGTAAAAAAAACAAAAACCAAAAAGTAAAAAAAAAAAAAGAGTAAAAAAGAAAAAAAAAACTCAACAGTGAAAAAAAGTTGCAGTCGAAAAAAATGCAGCAAAACAAAAAACAAAATCAAAATCTTTTTTTTTTAACTTTGTTCTTACATAGGTCTTTCTTCTTGCATGCCTTACACACTTTTGATGGAGTGGAAGCCCACCAATACTTTCCATACCATTCTTTGATGTGCTAATAAAGATGGCAAAATTATTATTGATGGAGGATGTACCATGAATGCCGTATCCACCAACGCCACACCCTTACCCTTTCATTTGTTTTGGCTTGACCACACTTCTTTTTCCGTTTCCCAACGATATTTGGTTTCTATCTGGATGAGCGATTATTTTGATGACAATTGTTGTGATTTCCTTCCCACGATTTGTTACATGTGCTACTTGGTCAATTCTAGATGATTAAGGTTCATGTTGCTTATACTCGAAGATAACACTATTATATTCAAATATAATGGCAAGTCTATTTTGTTGAAGGCTGCATTTCCAAAAAATGATGAGGTGTTGATTCGTGAGAATTTCTGCCTCAATGCCTATTCAGCCACAATATTGCATTCCTGACCAAGCTAAATTGGCTCTTGTAGTACATCTCCAGAGTCTAATGCTCTTGTTCCTCCTCCTCCTCCTCTAGCCATTGCAATGAAAAAAAATTCTTTGCAAGACGTTTCTTTGCAGACAATGTTTCCGTCAACCGAAGAATATCTTAAAAGTGAGAATGCAGTCATCAATTCTCCACCAACCATTTCTTTCGTCAAGCCAGAACACGTTGATTTTGTTGGTATTGAAGCTTTCCTTGGGTTATCAAGCCCTGTTTTGTGAATCTTGTTACCAGTCTCTCAACCAAGATTCGTTAACTCAAGATAAAACTAAAACCGCTGGCATATTCACACTATTTGAGTATTTAGCATGGTTGAGTTCAATACTTCTAACTGAACTCAAGGACAAGTTCCTTTTCTTGGTGGAGGAGAATGACGCGGAACATGAATAATCCTTTATAATATTATTTTAACCATTTTAAAAATAGTTTTATTTTTAATTATCTTTTAAGTAGCATTTTATTTTGTTTCCTTTTAATTTAGGATTCTAAATGTCATTTTGATTCATTTAGTTAAGGATTCTATTTTTCTTTTTTATTTAGGGTTTTAAGCCTATAAATAAGAGGTCTCTTTGATGTATTATTCAGAGTTTGATGAATAAAGATTTGAATTAAATTTGTGTAATTTCTCCCCCCTCCCTCTCTTCTTCTCTCATTTCTCTATATTTCTAATTCTAATCCTTTATTCTTCTTCTCCCTTGGTTCTGCATCACATTTAGTGAGAGTTTGTGTGTCCGTCATTTGGAAGTAGTTGTTGGAGCTTTTGATGAAGTTCGTAACAAGCTTAAAGTGATGAACATTAACCATTTCACCTCAGGTATATGTTGCATACATTTAAGCAACATTAGGACACTTTTTGGTTAATAAAAATAGTTTTTATGCAAAACAATGCAAAGGGCTTGATAAGGGCCTAAGCACCAAGGACTTGATAAGGGCTTGAGACCCAAGGGCTTTACAAAGGCTTGAGCGCCAAGGATTAATAAGGGCTTGATAAGAGCTTGAGCGCCAAGAGCTTGATAAGAGCTTGAGCGCAAAGGCTAGCTAAGCGCTCTACACATAATGTACTTCTTGTGAAACCATTCCAGAAAGAAGTGCTCGATGAGAATCTGATGAGCTCTCAAACGGTCATCCTCCAATATCCAGCGTCTGCCAAGTGCTTGATATGCCCTCAAGTGCCTCGCATTCAGTAGTGAGCACCCGATAGGCACCCAATGAGCAATCAAGCTCCACGTGTCGTTAGAGAGCAAGTTTTTAGGGTTCATGTTGCTACATGCCTCAATATACAAATACTATCTTTCATCTTTTAAGAGAAGCAATCTTCAAAACACGACAATTCTTGAGAGAACACCCTATCTTTCAACCTTGAAACTTGTTCTTATGATCATGCATATTTAGTTTCAAGTTGTTTTTTAGAAAAACCCTCGTACACACACACCTTCATATTCATTATGATCACGGTGTTGTTCCTTCAACCACGTTCGTTGTAGTTTGCAGAGTCATCTAAAATGGAGATCGAGAAGGTGATTCTTGTGTACCACTGTTGATCGAAGGAGGCTAATGAGATCAAAGCTACTAGAAAGTGGAGATCAAGCACAAGGAGTGTTTGTGGAAGATTTTCAAAATTAGGTTAACCAGTGTCGAGGTGTAAATCCTCATGTTTAAAATTCATTGTATCTTTCAATTCAACAGTGGGTTTGTTTTGGTTGTTGGCAATCGTCGTTTTTGTCCTTGAGCTGTTAGCTCCTTAATATTTTCCCATAAAATCTTATGTCTAATTTATTTCCGTACTGACTCCGATTTTTCAGTAGCAAACGTCTTATAAGATATCCACACTACAAGTATGGGATTTTGTTAGAGTTTGCTTGCATGTCAAGTTCTCCCAAATTTCATGGTTCTCAGGTGTGGTCATACAAAGCCTTAAACTAATCTGTTTATTAACTGATAAAAAGTTCTAAGTCTAAAGCATAGACAAGAGTAGACCAACTAATCTCTGCAAGATTAACACCAAAAGGCATTGATACCTCTTTTCATCCCTTTCTTGTTTTTAGAATAAATTATACTGACCTCCCTTGAGATTATTCATAATTACAAGTATCACTCCTTTGGTTTTATAAATAATAAAGACATCCAATATGCATTAATTGTCGGTATAAAATTCCACCCTCTATACAAACAACGTTAGTGTTACTAACGAAGTCTACGTACGTCGTCAGGTATTCTTCTACTATTCCACATATGCCCTTATTTAAGTAAAATAGTAAAACCATTTTTTAGTTCTAAAAGAAAAGGCTGCCATCACCGCTGGCAGCCCTTTAACCACCGCAAACAACCATCAAGACCGGAACCTCATCACCACCACAAGAAACCACCACCCCATAACTCTCACCACCACTACAAATCACTCACTTCCCTAACCCTTACC